>JAHIAM010002672.1:0-39473 GCA_021605205.1 Aegilops longissima
CTGCTGGCTGTCCCTCGTCGTCTGGGCGTCTTCATGACGCCACGCAACCCCCCGACCCCTCTCACTCTCCTTGTGATCCTCCCCCTCCTCTGTTTCTCTCTCCCGAGCACACCGAGCGCAGCCGTCGCCGCCGTTCGCTGCCGCCGTGTCCACCGCATCCTCCTCGCTCCCCCGACCGGCCCACGAGCTCCGCCATCATCCACTACGCCGTCCCCGCCGATCCACGCGACTGGAAGGCCCTCGGAGTGCCGCCATCAAAGTCATCTTCATCCTCGGGTCCCGGTGATCGCCGCCGTGATTCCGCCGCCGTCCGAACCTCCCCGAGCTTGCTGATCCGCCCTACCGACTCCATCTGAGCCCCTACTTCGTTTCCCCCTAACTCCATGCCCGATTTCGAGCTCTAGCCGCCTCCTCCACCGGAGCCGAGACGCTCCGGCGCACAAGCTCGACGCCGGCGACACTCCGGTGACCATTTGGTCATGCGCTGGTGTGCAACACATTAGCAGCCTCACGTAGAGCATATCTCGAGCTTTAGTTCGCGCATTTGCGCGCCGTAGCACCTAACCCGAGCGGGCCCGAGCTCCAGCTGCCGCTGCACTACTCGTCGTCGGTGTTTCCGGCCACCCCAGGCCCGGAGCCCATCGCCGTTTGATCGCCCGCTTAGCGGCGTCCGGAGAGCCCAACCTCGTCTTTGAGCGGTGCACGGAGGGTTCTCGAAGCCCCTCGCCGCTGCTGACCTCGCCGACGACTCAACGCCAGCGAGTTTGACCTGTTCGACCCGGGGTTTGACCTCAATGGGGTCAATACATGTGGGCCCCGCCCCTGACTCGTTTAGTTTAGGACTAATTACCCCACTTTTGACACTAACAGTGGGCCCAGTGCCTGTTAATTTGATTAGTTAATCCTAATTAACCCTGTTAGTTAATTGAGTCAGCGACGATGGGCCCCTTTGGTCAGGTTTGACTTCTAGACGGCGCTGTTGACCTCTTTGAGGTCATCATGACCTAATGCTGACGCAATAAGCATTTACTGGATTTATTCTTATTCAGGAAATTCCAGGAAATAGTGCTAACTTCTAAAAATCATAGAAGATCAACCGTAACTCCAAATGAAATAATTTATATATGAAAAAATATCAGAAAAATGCAATCTATCCATCTGTACCATTTTCATGCATGTTGGAACAACATAAAGTTGCTGTTTAGGACAATTCAATTAAATGGCATTTAAGAAAGCACATATGGAGTTTGAATTTCAACCTAGTGTTCAAACCAACTCCATTTAACTTTTTGCTAGTGTCATTAGGCCAATCAACAGCATATTGCCATGTCACATTCATGCATCATTTTGTTGCATGGCATTGATTGTGTTTCTTCTTGTTTGTCGGTGGTTGTTCCCTCTCGATAGACGTGATTGGACGATGAGTTCGATGACACCGATGAAGAACTATATTATCTTCAGAAGTGCCAGGCAAGCAAAACCCCCTTGTTCATTCCGATACAATCCCACTCTCTCGCTCCTGCTCTCTTTTATTGCATTAGGACAACACCGTTTCAACTGTTACATGCTCTGGTAGCTGAACCCCTTTCCTCTGCATGACCTGTCATTGCCATAGTAAATAGATGAAACCCACTAGTATGAGTAGGAGTTGTTTGAGCCCTGATGTGCCTACTCATTCATGCTTGTTTGTCATGCCTGCTATTGCATAGAGTTGTGTCAGGTCTGATTCATCGGGGATGAATCAGAGGTGTGTGAACAAGTCCTACTATTGGGAGCTAAAAGTGTGAACATGATTTGGTAAAGGTATCGATGAGAGGCCATGTAGGAGTACATGGTGGGTTGTTTCATTGAAGCCGTCCCTAGGGCCGAGTTACGTGTTTGTGATCCATGATCGAGTTACTACCACACATTGGGATCATAATGACTCTCTCGGCTTCTTAACCACCTTGTCCTTTGTCCGGGAGTTGCAAGTAGTTTACGGTGTTTGTAGTATCTTTGGAGGCCATCTTGGCCTTGGCCGAGGGTGGGCTGTGATCACGGTAGGCACGTGGCGGGCATGCCAGGCGCCGTTTGGTGTCTCGGAACCTGCACACATCGTTCGGGGCCGTATGTGAAACCTCGGCGGACTCCTCGGATGGAACCTGAATAGGCGATAAACTGGACTAGAGACTTGAGTGTTTAGGTAGGCCGTGGCCGACACCCTCGCTTCGGCTTCCGCTTGAAGGTTGCCGAGTACATGTCGTGTAAACTGCGATATGTGGTGAGAGCGTGTGTGAAGAAGTACACCCCTGCAAGGTTATCATCATCTATTCGAATAGCCGTGTCCGTGGTAAAGGACTTATGGGTTGCCTGTGCAGTTCATAGACAAGTGAAAATGGATACTCTAAAACTCGCAAGATAAGCGTGAGTGCTATGGATGGCCTTCTCGTAGGGAGACGGGAGCGGATCCATAGTGGTGTATTGATATGGTGAATTTGTGGACTCGTGTGCGCCACCTCAAAAGAGTTACTTGTAGTCGTAGTTCAGGATAGCCACGAGTCAAAGCTGGCTTGCTGCGGTTAAACCCCACCATCCCCTTTGTTGATAATGATGCATATGTAGTTAGTTCTGATGTAAGTCTTGCTGGGTACATTTGTACTCACGTTTGCCTATTTTATGTTTTGCAGAGAGATGGAAGTCTCGCTAGTAGTTCCGTGTGGACTTCGACGATTAGCTTGATACCACAGATATGATCTTGTGCCCTTGGCAGGATCTGGTAGATACTCAGGCTTCTAAGCCTTTTTCATTTGTAGATGTCTGTACTCAGACATTTTAAGCTTCCGCATGTGCTTTGATTTGTATGCTCTGAATGTTGGGTCATGAGACCCATGTTTGTAATATCTCGCTCCTCGGAGCCTAATGAATAAATACTTGAGTCGTAGAGTTATGTTGTGATGCCATGTTGTATTTACACATATCGAGCATATTGTGTGTATGATTGAAATGCTTGGTATGTGTGGGATCCGACAACCTAGTTGTTTATCCTTGGTAGCCTCTCTTATGGGGAAATGTAGTCTTGTGCTTCCATGAGCCAAAGTAGTCGCTTCTGACCCGGTTCACGAGTCCTGCTAACCAGCACTCTGCTCTGGAACACTTGGTAGGCGGCATGTCATTCACTTGATCCTATATACATCCCTTGAGGAAATATCCGCGGTGACATCCGGAGTCTGCCTAGCCTGCTACATTTCGAGTTCCGAGTCCCGTTAGCCTAGTGCTACAGCCCGGATTATGCGCTGTTGACCGACATGCTCGATGTTGATTCATGTATGCATGTACCTATAATTTAGTGCCACTTTGGGTTCATGACTAGTCATGTCGGCCCGGGATCTCTGTCATATGGATGCTAGCGACACTATCATATCGTGAGCCAAAAGGCATAAGCGGTCCGGGCCATGGTAAGCGACACCGTAGAATACCGTGCGTGAGGCCGCAAAGTGATATGAGGTGGTATCGGCTAGATCGATGTGACTTGGAATCGGGGTCCAGACAGCTTTGGTATCAGATCCTGACTGCCTGTAGGATTACCAAGCCAAACTGGTCGAATTTGAGTCTAGAAATTCTTTAGTTATGTAAGGGAACTGATTGTGGATGGGAGCGTAAGGCTCTTTTACTTCTTTACCTTATGGCCTTGATGGGTCATCCTCTTCTCTTCTCGGGGATTAAGAACTAGGTCTTCTCATCTATCTATCAAGATGACGGTACTATGATAGAGACTTATAGGATTGATGGATTCAAGCCGAGTTGATTCCTACTACTTACGTGTGTTGTGAGTTCATCTCGAACTTTGATATTGTGATGTTAAGTGGTTATGCCACCATTTTGCGAGGATGTCTCAAATCATTTTGGCGTTTACAACCATTATCTGTCCGAGTCATCCCGGGTTTCTAAATAGTCTGATGCATTTGCAAATCCTTTCTTTCCGTTCCCGATGTCCTTTATGGTCAGAATAAGCACACTAATTGGTGCGTTGAGGTAATTTATTTCCTCGACATATATGTTGGAGTTATTATTACGACCCTAGGTGTCTTAGAAGATTACCTAGTAAACTAGCCATGTTTTGTGTTCCCCGTGTAATGATTCTGGCCATCATTCTCGAAAGCATCCCGTGATGTTATCAGTTAGTAGGTATTCTATTCCTGGGTTCTTGAACCCGAGATTCACCCTACTTACCTCATGTTGATAGTGTTTGCTAGTTCCTTTAGGATATTACTAACTTTGCGATAGTCCTCTAGGTCCATGGTATTTCCTTCTTCCAAATACCATGAACCATTAAGGCAGAAGTTCTTTGAACCAAAATACCACAATCAGAGTACTCTTGAGGAGTTCTCCATTCATAATTGTGATTCTGCCAGTTCTACTTTTCTGCATGGGTTATCTGGAAGAAACCTGTTGAACTTGGTTCGACATATTAATCTATGCATCCACAACTCAGAAAGATATATGTCCTCTTGAGTTGTCCCTCTTCATTTGTATTCCGACCATCGTCTATCAATTGATAGTCAAGAGTAATTGTGCATCCGTGTTATTGATGCTTATTATTCTTGTGGTCCGTTAAGCCATTCTATTTCAGAATGACTAGGAGAAACAAACTCCAGTATCTCATCCTTATCTAGGATTGGGTCAAAGCAGTTGTATTCCGCAGATCAAAATGCCAATCCAGCTTTTGATTATGTTCCACCTGGAGTGTTACCATCTTTATGTCAAGAATGTCATGAGAATTGCACCACCTCTTATGATTCTTGACGCAGTGATACTTCTCGCTATCATTATTCATTCCTCGGTCCCGTATTGTTGTAACCGGAATGCTGACAAGTGAAATGTGGTGTGTGAAATCGATACTCCTAGCAACCTCGTTGCTTGGTAGTTAATGGACAATATTCTCATTCTTAGCGTGTTGGTTATTAAATCATCAACCTAAGATTGATCGTGCTACCTAGTCCTTATTTCCGGTGCACTCTTCGATCAATGAGTTAGGATTGTGTCAATCCCTCTCTCTTTTGATCATATCATCTTGCCTTGGAAGCAACATTGCTCCCGATCCTAATAACATTTCGGTGGTTCGTGATTTTCCGAATATCTTCTCGGAAGTATCACCAAGTTGTCACCTGACCGCTATGTTGAGCTCGTGATCAAGTTGGTTTCTTATAAACCAACCTTCTCCAAGAATCTGTGTTGGATACCCCTGAGCTAGTTGGTTAAGCTAAACAACAACTTGGAGAGTTGGAAGATAAAAGCTTGTCTGACTTAGTTCATGTTAAGGGATATCTTTTGTGTGTGTGTGTGTGCTAAAGAAAGATGATATCTCCTTTGATTGGTCCTCGTGATCAGTTGTTGGATCTATTGCCTTCTCAAAACTTTGACTTGAGTATGGGCTATCGTCAAGTCAAATCAGAACCAACGATGTTCGTAATGTTGTCTTACTCGTGGTTGATCCCTCGAGCATACACCATTACATCTTTTGGTCTGACCAATGCTATCACCTTGTTCACATGATGGTGGAAGTCCAGTGATATGGAAATTCCGATGAGTTGTTGTTGAACCCATCAGCAGCATTTTGTCTCCCCCATGAATCATGTTGAACATCAACCTAGTGTTGAAAACTTTGTAAGCAATCCTTCGTGTTCCGCTCATGAAGCTTACATTTGGATGAAAGAAGTGACTTCCTCTAATTCATGTGCATTTGATGCAAGTTGCCGCCGTGAATTCGAGAAAGCTTGTTTTTGCTTCCTCTGGAATCATCCCAAGTCAGTCATGCATGTGCGATGTATTCTGTGGTTTGGTAGATTAATTACCTCCATTCCATATGTGTTCCTAGCACACCAAGCCACTGATTGATTTGTTCAAGGAGAAGAAGTTCCCTCTTAAGAGCAACACTTATGAAAGGGCTTCGATATCCTTGATGATGGTTCCCAACTAGGCCTCGGTAGCATTTCATTATAAGACTACTATGTGGTCATGCTTGTCTGGGACAACGTGTTCACATGTGTTTAGCAGAACCAGCTCATGTTTTGGAGCATGCTATCGCAGTTCATCTCCTGAGAATTTCGCAACGTCTTCTCGTCGGTTTGTGTTGCAAATTTTCTTTTCCAGACATGTTGTCTGAATTATCCTGTCACCAATCAGATCTGAATCTCAGGCAGATATGATGGTTGGAACATTCCCAGTATTTGCATTTTGTTCCCAGCTTACATCGCCATTGTGCCGATCTCCTGTGGGCTGCCCTTCTCAGTAATTACTATTCAGGATCATCTCCAAATGTGGTCCTACCATGGGTCCCATCCATTTCCGATGATAAGCAAAATCACCCATTGCGTTGTCTTCAACAAGGTAGTCCACATTATCCATTCTAGTCCAATTATGTCATTCTTTTGAGCTCCTCCAAATGGTCGATTGTGATTGCCTTAGGTTGGTATAAAGAGTTTCAATGTTCTCTAAATCAAAAGTAATTCTATTTGCCACTCAAGGGATGATTCTACGAGCCACCTCCTCTAAGATGTCTCGTTATGGTATCATGGCAACTCAACTCCTCGCTACTTTGACAACCGATTACCACCTTCTTAAGTGTGGAATTGTTGCCTACCTAGTGAACCTTCGACATCTGTTCCACTCCATCCTTTTGGATGAATGATTTGTATCTCAGCTCGAGAGATGTCCTTACCTCTCACTCCATGAGTTCATCTTGAATACTCGATCTTCGAGGTGATCGTTTTCTGTAGAGTCTCCTTCTGTCGTCATCATGTTGGATGAAGACCTCGCAAGCAAAGACGTCAAGATCGATTTGAGTCAGCAAATCAACACCCTCGAGAAGACAGTTGGATCATGAAGTTTGTGATACTTAGTGTCCCCTTTGTCTTCTTACCTCACGTCTTGAATTTCGGGACGAGATTCTTGTTTAGTGGGGGTGAGTTGTCACATCCCTAATTCTGGTCTGACCTATGCTAGTTTCGATGTGAGCATCATGTTTAAATTCAAATGAAACTTGAATTGAGAAATTTTCAAAAGCCTCAGAAAACCTCTAAAAATAACCAACATTCAAATGAGTCCAAGAAAATGTTCATGTTATTCTGTGAAAATATTGGCATGAGGTAAAATTCAAACCAATATTTTTGGAGTCACAGAAATAATTTATTTTGGGTCTTTGATTTAAATCAATAATGTATTTGGGTTGGAATTATTTCTGCCATATAAGAAATAATGTTCAAATATTTTGTAAGTTTGCATGTGACCTTGGACTATGTCAGCATTCTGGGAACGGGGGTCCCCAGACTTGCCTGCCTGCGGCCTGCGGCGTGGCTCGAAGGGGGGGCCCATCACGGCCCATCTCCATCAACACAAGCTCAAGACCCTCGCGAGGCCAAGCCTCATGGGCGGACGAAGGAGCTTCCTCGAGGCACAGCCTCATCAGGCTGGCTCGCGAGGCGGAGAGATCAAGCGGGGTACCTCACGAGGTGCCCATTCATAAGCCATGACGGCCCGAGGCGCCGGCGAGGCGCCAGCCCGCGCAGTGTCCTCCATTCCTCTTTGGTGCAAAGGGAGCAAGCGTAGGCGAGAGCATCAAGCAAAGGCATCCATTTCGGTGCAACAAGACCAAGACCAGCCCAACTGCAGGAAGGAAGTCATTGTGGAGCCCAAGCCGGCGTCACCACCAGAGCCTTTGACAGGCGAGGACCAACTTTAGTCAGGGTAAGTGTACCAGATGTTCCCCTTCAAAATGACCAATTGTTGGCGCCCTTCCCGCTCAATATTTGGGAAGAGGCCCAGGGCCTTCGCCTATAAATAGGACTAGCCACGCACAGAGCTGGAGGCATCTTAGGTAGATAGAGCTAGAGGCCAAGCAATCTAGAGAGAGAAAGAGAGGGAGCGGCTGAACTCCTCCAAGCAGTTCATCGCCCGGCCAAGAACAGACCCTCGCGAGGCTGTTCTTCCTTGTATTGTTCATCACCATCAGCCCGAGAGGCAATCCACCACACCACAAACTAGAGTAGGGTATTACACCACAATGGTGGCCCGAACTAGTATAAACCTTCGTCTCTTGTGTTGTTCCTTTAGTAGTTTAGATCCAAGCGGTGGCGGGTGCGAGTAGGTAGAGGCGAGATCTCCACGCGCACCCAGTGTTTGAACCTCAAGGTCTGCGAAACCTGAAATCCGACATTTGGCGCGCCCGGTAAGTGCGCGGGATCCTATACGCCACTTCATGTCCCGTCGCATCGTCATCATCATGTCCGGCGACCAGGCGGGCAACCCGGTCCTGGCGGCTTGGCCCGCCCACCTTGAGCCGCTTCGCCTCGGGCGACCCCATGCCCAGGCAGCTCGTGGTCCTTGAGGCGCTGCGGGCATGGCGGCGGCAGACGAGCCGACAACTCTCACGCCGGCAGGCGCGGTCGGCAGCGAGGCCTCCAACCACGCCCGCGGCAGCGGCGCGTACACCCGCCAAGAGCAGGCGAACTCGAGGGCCACGCTCACGGTGGCCGAGAGCTCTGCAGTGCGAGGCTCTGGAAGGCGGCATGACGTCTTTGCTAGGCGGGTGGCGAGCTCCTAGGCTTTGCCGCCTCGAGGCTCACCCTTACGCACCCAGCTCCCACCTCGAGGTCAGGCGGCCAGCAGGCTCCCACCTGCCGCGGGCTCCAAGGCTACTCAACACCAGTGGCTATCGGCACAGACGGCCAGCAGCGCCTGCCTCCGCTCCCGGCCAGCGAAGAAGGACTCGCCGCGACCCACGGCCTCGATGGGCCGCCACGCTACCACCCCCAGGTGGGCGCCTCAAGCAGAGCTGCATGGCACGCGGAGCACTATGGCGCGGCCTTCGGGATGACGGCCCCAGAAGAATATGTGCCCCACATGATGGATCAAGGGCACCAGCACGAGGGCGAAGAAGGCTCGCTCCTCAGCCCAAGCTGGGGGGACGAGGCGACAGAAGCTGAGCTCTTCCAGGAGCCCCGTGAAGGCCCCACCGGCCACGCTGGAAGCGACGATTATCGGGTGCCGCTAATTCCTCGAGGCAGGCATCGCTAATCATGAATCGCAGGAGGTGCAGGTCGCCACAGCGGCGGCTGCCCGCTCATGATCTCCTCCTCCTCGG
The DNA here is from genome assembly GCA_021605205.1 of Aegilops longissima. Classification (NCBI taxonomy): domain Eukaryota; kingdom Viridiplantae; phylum Streptophyta; class Magnoliopsida; order Poales; family Poaceae; genus Aegilops; species Aegilops longissima. The sequence goes on from JAHIAM010002672.1 coordinate 9,119, forward strand.
GAGGAGGCGTCGAGGCTGCGAGAAGAGGGCGAGATCCGACATCACCACCGTGGCGTTGAACAAAGGCGTTCTCGGAGAGTAGGCCCTCTGCTTTGGGGAGGTGCCTCGGGGCCTGCCTGGCGGAGGACCCGTGGTCGTCGGGGAACTGGCTGGCGACCGCTCTCATCATCGGCGTCTGGTTTCGGTCGTCGTTGATGGTACTAGAGTGTGGCGCAAAGCGGGGCCCTCGTCTGGCGATATGATGCAAGGCGGTACATGAAGAAGGCCCGTGCTGTGAAGCTTCGCCGCCCGTGACACTCTCACGTAATAATGTGTGGGGCTGTACCGCCCGAGTCTCGGGGTGCGGCCTCGAGGCCAGGGCTCCCTCCGCCAGATGGCAGCACTTAGCTCATGCTGGTGAGAAGGCGTCCAAGACTAGACTAGGTGCCGGACGCGGCCTTTTTCTGCTTTCATTGCTTTTCCCTTTGGTTGTTACTTTCCACCGCTGGATTTAAGTTGGATTCGAATTTGAGATTTGCGTGTGTTTGGGGAAGGGGGTGCTTAGTCTCATTCGAGCAATCTCTCACGTTCCGGTTACCGCTTTGCCTCAGCTGCCTCCCCTCGTGAGCCCCTCGCGAGCCGGGTTGGGCCTAGCGTGCGTGCAGCCCAGACTGCCGCCGCCGCATCCTCTCAAGATGTTTTTACCGCAGATCCTACGGGTTCGATCAGGAGACACTTGAGACGCCACAACCCTCCACAGGCTATCTCAGGGCCCGCACGGGACAAAGGTAAACTAGCCAGCCACTTGGCGCAGGCGTACGGGTGATATAGCATCTACTAATACACAGAACACAAGTTTTACATGAGGCTCCCCTCCCAAAATGCTCTCACAACCGTCGGGGAAAAACTGAGCTCTATTCATGCGGGGTAAGGAAAGCAGGAGCGATCGCCCGATCGGATAAATCCCCAATGCATCCTCGGGGCACCTCACTGAACTGTTCTTTGGCGTCGTTGGCCTCGCCATCGCTCTCTGCGTTGTCACCAGCGGCATCGGGGCGTTCACCACGCCGCCTTCATCAGCAGCCACGATCACGCCGTCGTTTTACGGCGAAGCCACAGCGGCGTCCACGTTGTCCTCCACCCGGTCGCCCAGTCACCCGGGCGGCACGGGGTGCTGGGGCAATGGCGGCGTCGAAGTCGAAGTGGGGTCCATATTCGGAGATGGCTGAAAGCGAGAAAAGCGGCGCCCGGCAAGCGCGGCTCCTCTCCTCCACCAACCTATTGGCTCGACCGGCAGCGCCTCGGCCGCGTCACCACGTCGGTGAAGAACTGAAGGTTGCGGTGTGAATTAGCTGCGTGCGGCTCGCCAACAGCCGCCTCGCAGATGTTACCAAACTGCGTTGGCTCTCTCCGGGCGTGGTGAGCATGGGGCGTGCTCATGCTCCGAGATCCTCGGCTGGCGTATCTCGTCCACATTACATCGTAGCGGCGGCCTCGGCCTCGTCCCTGTTGGCGAAGAAAAGCACCTCGGCACGGGAGGTAGTTAACTCCTCCTGTGCCACCTCAAGGGCGGCCCGAGAAGCATCGGCCCGCCGTGTCACTTCCTCCTGCTTTGCCCTCAAGGCAGCGGTCCTACCTTCAGCCTCAGCTCGGATCAACCCCAGCCTCTCCTCGAACTTGCGCTCAAGGTTCAAGCGCGCCGTCGCCACCCGATGTCCGACCTCCTCCAGGACACGGGCTTCCCGCGCAGCGACATCATCCTCCGCCCGCGTAACCAAGCGCTCCCCTATTTCCAGGCGCTCATACTCGCTCGCGCGTTCGGCAGCTTCCAGCGTCAGCGCCTCCTCACGCTTCTGGAGCTCTGCCGGGTCGCCTGAGGCCACCTTCATCGACGCAAGGGCCGTCTCGCGCAGCTCCACCTGCTCCTCCAGTGAGTGGCATCGGGCCAGGAGTTCCCGCGCCCACTCCTCCACCGCCTCTCGTCACCGGTCAGCTTCCCGAGCCTCCTCGACAGCCCGAGAACGGACCTCCCGAGAGGCAGCCAGCGACGCCTTGGCCTCCCCATTGTGAAGATCACGCTGATGGCGCACAAGGGCGACAGCCGCCTTCAGCTCACGCCTCTCCGCAACCAGGCGCAGGCCCTCGGCCTCAAGGCGCGCATCTTCATCAGCGAGCTCTTCACCAAGCAGGCTCATCGCGTCAGCCGCCCTTCGAAGAAACCCTTGGCGAAGAGAGCGACGCTCCCGGGAGCTCAAGTACGTCTTCCACACCATCATCCGCCACAAGCGAGCGCCGGGGGCCATGAATCAGCACTCCCCCTCCGGGCAGGGTGCTGGGGGCTGGCGCCCTCGCCGCGGCCGGGCATGCCTCGCCAGAAGCCCGGCCAGGAGCTTGCCCATCCCCCAAAGAAGAGTGCAGGGAATACCTCAGCCAATCACGGTCGATGACCAGATGAGAAGCCCACGGCAGGCTGGCTATGCCACGAGAAGGCTCGCGAAGGAGGGTCACGAGGCGCGCGGGGCCGCGATGCGCCTCAGGATGGTTCGCCTCTCCGACCGGCCTCACCACGAGTGCTCTGCTGCTTGGAGTGCTCGTGGACGATGGAGAGGGCGGAGCCAAGGGGGATGGCTCCTCAGCCATCTCCGTGAGCTCGGCGGGAAGGGCCCTGCGGAGCAAGGATCAGTAAAAGCAAGAGAAGGATCATGAGCTAGAAAAGGGGAAGGCTTACTCATCGGTGGCGAAGTACTTCCCTCACGCTCAGCAGGCGACAAAGTGTCGTCACCCAAGGCCTCCCTTCTCTTCGGAGAGCCTCAAAGTCCTGTGAGCGACAAAGTTGAGTGCGAGGGTCAGCTGCGGCGCGGAAGGCGTCAAGGTGATCGCGTCGAGGCGTCTACGATGCCGCGCGGTCACCTCACCAAGAAAATGCTTGGTGCCCAGGGGCTCGGCCCGCGAGCACTGCGGGCAGCTGCTCGCCGCCCAGGCTGCGTAGCACAGGCCTCGAGAGCTGCTCCCTCAAAAGCGCCGCCTGGCACCGTCACCCCGGAAGAGGCCCCCTCAGCCTCCGGCGGCCCATGCCTCCCTGCTCTGCCACTTAAGGAAGAGCCGCCGTGGCCGACTGGAAGGGCGGCCACCACCATTGGGTTCTCGCGAGGCCCCGGAGGCCAGCGGGGCGCAGCCCCCATTCGTCGAAGACGGGCATCTGATTTACAAAGTTGCCCCAGTTGAGGCGAGAATGCGCAAGGCCCCCCTTGCGGATGCTGCCGGGTGGGGTCCCGATCAATACCAAGAGCACCTTCCTCGGCGCTTGAGCGTCGGGTCCTCTTCTGGAGCCTCATCACGGTCTTCACGCCCGCTGAAGGCCCACATCCGGCGAGAGTGACGTTGGAGAGGGGCAACACAGCATAGCAGGAACTCCTTCACCACCTTGGGCGCCGTCACGCCGAGATCCCTCAAGAACGCAAAGCGGTGCCAGAGGAAGACAAGACGGGAACTCACGAGCGTCTCCTAGCCCCAGCCTGAATTGGGGATAGCAGGCGAAGATGGCTCCGACAGCAGGGGGCTGGGCACCCCTACGTCCACGTACAGCCACCGCTCGCGAAACCCAGGCGCGGGCAGAGGAAGGCTGAAGTAAATCCCTGAAGCCGCTGTTTCAGGTGCAGCAATGAAGCTCACACACCCCAAACATTGGGTGGGGTCGACAAGGCACAGCGAGAAGAAGTGGCGCAGCAAGGCAACTGAGGGAAGGATGCCCATCATCGCCTTGCAAACAAAGGCGAAGACCGCAAGAAGAGTGATGGATTCGGGACCCAAATGCATCATATGGATCGATAGTGGGAGAGCACAGCATTGAAGAAATCGGAAAAGGGAACCAGCCCGCCCACGAGTGTCGGCAAAATACGGACCTCGGTGATTATCACTGTCGATGGAGAAGTGGGGCGCGGGCAGGCCGTCGTCCACCGCATTCGTTGAAGATGGTGGCCAAAGCCGAGCTGACCTTGCCCAGGCCCTCTCGATTGAGTATGATCGACCGATTGGCGGCGGGGGCCGCCCGGCGATGGCGGCGGCGGAGGCATGGGCTTCTTCCCTCTTCCCTTCTTCGTCGGAACCATGGCGGCGAAAGGGGAAGGTTGAGATTGGATTGGGGCGAAGCTGAAGTTCGAGAGGAGGAAGGCGGGGGCAGACGAGCAGCGAAAAAAGGGCGGCTGTGTGCGGCTCTGAGTCCGCCTAGCATGGCACAAAATAAGGGCGTGGGGAGCAGTGCCCATGTCCAATCAACCGCCCTTGGCGCCCAAGGCCGCGGCTGTTAGGGCTCATGACGCCGCGACTTGCCCTTCGCCTCTCTGCTTGGCCAAGCAGGCGCGCCTTGGGCCGGGGGCTCTGTCGGCATGCAGGAGCAGGGGTCCCGGACTTGCTGCGCTGCTGCCCTTGGCGTGGCTCGAAGGGGGGCCATCACGGCCCATCTCCATCAACACAAGCTCAAGACCCTCGCGAGGCCAAGCCTCGTGGGGGGGCGGCAGAGGAGCTTCCTCGGGCATGGCCTCATCCAGTGGCTCGCGAGGCGGAGAGATCAAAGCGGGGGCAGGTGAGGCGCCGGCCAGCGCAGTGTCCTCCTTTCCTCTTTGGTGCAAAGGAGCAAGCGCGGCGAGAGCATCAAGCAAAGGCATCCATTTCGATTGCAACAAGACCAAGACCAGCAGCGGGAAGGAAGTCATTGTGGAGCCCAAGCCGCGTCACCACCAGAGCCTTTGACAGGCGAGGACCAACTTTATTCAGGATAACTGTACCAAATGTTCCCCTTCAAAATGGCCAATTGTTGGTGCCCTTCCCGGTCAATATTTAGGAAGAGGCCCAGGGACTTGGCCTATAAATAGGACTAGCCACGCACAGAGCTGGAGGCATCTTAGGTAGACAGAGCTAGAGGCCAAGCAATCTAGAACGAGAAAGAGAGGGAGCGGCTGAACTCCTCCAAGCAGTTCATCGCCCGGCCAAGAACAGACCCTCGCGAGGCTGTTCTTCCTTGTATTGTTCATCACCATCAACCCAAGAGGCAATCCACCACACGACAAACTAGAGTAGGGTATTACACCAAAATGCTGGCCCGAACTAGTATAAACCTTGCGTCTCTTGTGTTGTTCCTTTCGTAGTTTAGATCCAAGCGAGGCGGCGGGGTGTAGGTAGGTAGAGGGCGAGATCTCCGCGATCACCCCGGTGTTCGAACCTCAAGGGTTTGCCGGAACCCGAAATCCGACAGACTAGCTCTCTGAGCTCACATAAAAATTTACAGAAAGTTTTAAAATGGTTTAGTTTCCAAACTAAATCATAACAAAATAACAGAAATAGAAAAGAGAAAGAAAGGGAAGAGAGAGGAAGCCCACCTGGGCCACTTACCTGGCCCAGCTCCTCTAGCAGGCCCAGCCCACCTGGCAGCCCAGCCACCTGGCCAGCCCACCGAGGGCAGGGGCGTCTTCTTCCTCCTGCCAGAAGGCAGAGGAGAAGCTAGCCACGTCGCCACAGCGTGCCACGTCGGCAGCTGCCTGCCTGTCCCCTCGTCGTCCTAGACGTCTTCCGCGACGCCACGCAACCCCCCCGACCCCTCTCACTCTCCCTGTGCTCCTCCCCCTCCTCTGTTTCTCTCTCCCGAGCACACCGAGCGCAGCCGTCGCCGCTGTTCGCTGCCGCCGTGTCCACCGCATCCTCCTCGCTCCCCGACCGGCCAGCGAGCTCCGCCGTCATCCGCTACACCGTCCCCGCCGATCCACACAACTGGAAGGCCCTCGGAGTGCCGTCATCAATGTCATCTTCATCCTCAGGTCCCGGCGATTGCCGTCGTGATTCCGCCGCCGTCCGGACCTCCCCGAGCTTGCTGAGCCGCCCTACCGACTCCATGTGAGCCCCTGCTTCGTTTCCTCGTAACTCCATGCCCGATTTCGAGCTCTAGCCGCCTCCTCCACCAGAGCCGAGACGCTCCGCCGCACAAGCTCGACGACGGCGACACTCTGGTGACCATTTGGTCATGTGCCGGTGTGCAACGCGTTAGGAGCCTCACGTAGAGCAGCTCCCGAGCTTTAGTTCGCGCATTTGCACGCCGTAGCACCTAACCTGAGCGCGCCCGAGCTCCGACCGCCGCTGCACTGCTCGCCGTCGGTGTTTCCGGCCACACCAGGCCCGGAGCCCATCGTCGTTCGATGCGCCGCTTCACCAGCGTCCCGGAGAGCCCAACCGCGTGCCGAACGGTGCACCAGAGGGGTTCTCCGAAGCCCATCGCCGCCGCTGACCTCGCCGGCGACTCAACGCCGGTGAGTTTGACCCGTTTGACCCAGGGTTTGACCTCCCTGGGGTCAATACATGTGGGCCCCGCCCCTGACTCGTTTAGTTTAGGACTAATTACCCACTTCTGACACTGACAGTTGTGACACTCCAAAAATATTCTTTTGGTTTTTCTTCAAAAAATTTGTTGGATTTGAAGAAGGTCTTCTAAACCCTTCCAAAAATCTCTCTGAAAAGCTTTTTCCCTTTAGCAAATATTTTATTTTTGCATCTCCTTCAACTATGGTGTTTGGTTTTTAAAATATTTCTTCTGATTGCCCTCTTCTCAAAATTCCAAGAAAAATCTTTGGAGTTTATTTTCTTTCAAAAAGAAACTCTAGGAGGTTTTCATCCTCTCCAATATTTGAAACCATTCATGATTTGGCCATGCACCACATGGTAAAATCTTCCCAAAAATATCTCCTTCCACTTTGGGCAATCCAAACATTCTGTCTCAACAAGTTCAACCCTCTTCTGAATTCTTATTTCATTTAATTCTCTCCCAAATCTTTTCTGTCTATTATTTTGAGCCTAGGTAATTTGCAAAGCAAGTACCTAAATAGTTTTGACCTCAAACCAACTCCCTTGGATAGTCCTTGGTACCCACAACCTAGAACAATCAAGATCCACTCCTCTTACATTCAAAGAGTTCAAATTATAGTCTTTGCAAGTTTGGACCAGATTTGCCAAATTTGGTGAAATTCATATCTACCCTTCTCCAAAATTCCACAAATATTCAGGCAGCCTCTAGATGCAATGAGAGGCCCCTCCACCAAAAACCAGCTCAAGGAAAAATCCCTACATGCCTAAATCATTACATCGAACACCTTGCATGCCTTTGTTTACGCTCATCTTGATTAAGTTCAGAATTGAGTGTCGATCTCCTCGAGTTTCAGTCACATGCTCACGGTGCACTTGGCACGTTGCTCGTAACCTAGCCTGCTTGTAGGAGCTCCACCGCGTGCTTGGCATGTTCTGGCGTCGGTGGCACCACTGGCCGCTGCTTGGCGTGTCTTCTGGCGGCAGAACCACAGTAGCGGCGGCGAGGGGAGCGCGAGCGGCGACATAACGCCGTTCGGCGCCGCCCAAACCTCCTGGTAGCCCCGCGTGGCCATATCCTCGCCAGCGCACACATGCAGCACCGTCGCTGTGGCACGGCAAGCACAGAGCGTGCTCCCTGCCGCCGACGGGCCCGCGCCGCCTCGTTCCGTCGAGCTCGCCCTAAGCAACCAAACCCCAACGCGTTTAGCACCTAAACGTAACCAGGGAGACCCCACGACGACGCTCAACCTCCGAACCTCTCCGATCAACACCCTACGCCGCCGTAAACTTCGCCGAAGAACCCCGTTCTCGGCAACCGCCTCGGGCCGGCTATATATAGCAACCCTGAGCGCGCTCTCGCCCCCACACACCTCCACCACCTCACTAATCCACGCCAAGCCCCTGGAAGGGCCTCGAGGAGCTCTTCTTCCTCGACTCCGGCCGCTTCGTTCCGCCTCGGCCTCCACCGTGATTCACTCCGGTGAGGTCGTTTCCGGAGCCCTAACCTCGTCAGCGACTCTCTCATGCTACTAAGAGTCTAACCCCCACTCCGATTTGATCTTCACAGCTCTCTCCGACGAGGTCCACGACCACCCGAATCGCCGTCCGCCGGAGCAAGCGTCGCCGTCGACGTGGTACTCGTCGGCGACCACCACCACCACCCACAGACGCAGGATGGCGCCCTGAACACGGAGGTACCCTCCGATCTCCTTGCCTCGCCGTGGATCGCCGCCGCCGGCGACCACCATGACTCTCGGCGCCGACGAGCCCGTCGCTCTCGTTTGAAATTTCAAACCTGACGGATGGGACCCGCCCGTTAGCCTCTCCTCTGTTTTTTTTCGAATCGTTTTCTGAAAGCGTACTTTGGCAAATACGCTTCCACTCCGAACCGTTTTTTGGACTTTTCTGCAAAGCCCCCTGGAAGTTTTCTGTTTCATTACAGATGGGTCCTTGGACCAAAACCCTTATAACTTTTTAACAGAAAGGAATTTTTGAGTGATTCTTTTCTGTCCTTTTCAGATTTTTGTCTAGTTTTTTATCATGTTTACTTGAAAAATATTTGGATCAACTTTCTGTGACCCACGGTATTTACATTAGCGCGTGTATTTTGTGTACCGTAGATACGAAGGAGGTGTGGAACCTTGAACTTCGCGAGCTAGACCCGACTACTCCGAACCAGGCAAGCAATGTTTGAACTTTTGATATGATGAGTGTCTGGGCATGTTTGCATTATTTTTGTATCATGGCACGTGCATGAGCATTTTGATGATAGTTTATCTCGAAAGAGTTGAGGTAAATGAGCTCGGTAAAACCATGAGTTGTTGGAAACTTGTTGCATGGCCATGAGTTGGCATGAGTATGGGTAAGATGGCAGTGTTGTAGCATGCTAGGCTTATGCGGATCGTTGACCCGATGTCAACACAAATCATCGATTTCCGTCCGTCTTCCCTTTCGTACTACCACTGTTTCCCGCAAGGGAATACTGGCTGAAGTAAGTTGCAAACCACTTCCTGGTACACACCAAATCGAGAGGCCGGGATGAAGGTTCCATGGCCCTGGATTAAAGCCTTTCATCCGTAGGGGGCATGGGTGTTTCCGGTTGGGACCGAGAGGGGGGCACCCCTTAGAGCGCGCGTAAACAAATTTGATCCCATGCTATTCGAGATTCTGATCTCCCCATCTCAAAGTTTTTCTTAAAAGCTGTCTAGGGTGATTCCTGGCATCGTGAGGTATGATGGGTGTGTACTAGCTAGCTGTGTTTCCTCCGAAATACCGTAAACGGAACTAGTCCTTCGTGACTACGGAAATCCGTTGGCTATGGACAATTTTTGGTACAAACTCTGCAGAGTCAAAATTCTTGAATCCATCTTATTCATGTCCGAGTATCGTGTTCACTTTATCCTATCAAATATCAGTCTCAGTGACGGAGACTCCGGTTAACTACTTGAGTGTTAAATGTTTATTTCCTGTGAATGGACTAACCCGCTATTGTCTTGTGATGAATATTTTCCGTGAACTCTATATCTTGTCAGTTATGAAGAATGAATTATAAGCCCTTTCTGCGATGTCGCTCAGACGTCCGACTGCGACATTGTTGTTATTTATTTTCATTATAAGCCCTTTCTGCGATGTCGCTCAGACGTCCAACTGTGGCATTGCTGTTATTTATTTTCATTATAAGCCCTTTCTGCGATCTCGCTCAGACGTCCGACTGCGGCATTGTTGTTATTTAAATTCATTATAAGCCCTTTCTGCGATGTCGCTCAGACGTCCGACTGCGGCATTGTTATTGTTTACCTTTATTATAAGCCCTTTCTGTGATGTCGCTCCGACGTCCGACTGCGGCACGCATGTATTTTTATTTCAATACAAGCCCTTTATGAGGTGTCCCTCAGACACCCGACTGTGGCATGTTTTACTTATTTATTCACCCTTCGAGGCGCCGCTTCAGACACCCGATCGGTTTGAGTTTTGTCTTCTTTGGGTTTTCGAGCGGACTACCTCCGACTCCCTTCTTATTTACCTTGCTATACTGATTAAATTGAGCATTGTTAAAATTAATCATGACGCATTCATGCATTCATTTGTTATATCTTTTGTCGAACTGTCTTGCGAGTACTTTCATAGTACTCACGGCTTATTGATTTGGCGAGATCTTGTGAAAGCGATCTCATGGATGAAGAGTTCGATAGAGAGTCCGACGCCTAGAGGAATCCCAGTCAGTCTCGTGCGATCCCTGGATTAGTCTTTGTGATATATCCGCATCCGCCACCCTAATAAATTCATCGAGCCTCACCACGACGCTCGATGAGCTGCCAGTGCAGTAGACTTATTAACCACCCCGTTGTGTTATTCCACCAACCACTCATATCTCGAGTCAGTAGTATTTCTACCCCACACCTTTGTGTCATACCCGCCATCATGTATAATTATCGGCGTGTTTGTAATAATTGGTTGGGCATCCTCAGTCCGGCCCTGTAATATTGTAATGCTACTGGCTTCTTGTATCAAAGTTTTATCTACCGATATGGAGGACTTTCCTCATATTGGATTTCATAGGTCGGTTGTTCAATAAATATTTTATTGAAAAACCGGTCATGACAACTTAGTACGAGCCGGGCTGACTGGCAAGGAAGCCACTAGGTGCGATCGCTAATCGGTTATTAGCATAATAGAGCTATTTATTATTTTCACAAATGTAGTCAATTTACGGCGATCGGCATAAATTTATGATTTGACTACTCAGGATTTTTGCCTACTTTTGTAGATGGCTGGCAACGACCATGAGTCACAGATATTCGCCAACATGCCCGATGGGTTCGTCAAGCTTCTCTCCTTCATCGTCCAAGTCGCGATGGGGCGGATGTCGCCCGATCTTCTCTCTCTCAAAGCACAAGGTCAATGACCGTCTAACCATACACCAAGCCACGGTGCAATTCAAGAGATGACGAGTTGGCGTTACGGTTAGTGGGGAGAGCCATGCCTGAAGAAGCATGCTGCTGCAGATGGCAGCCCGTGAGGCGATAGCTTCGTCTCGAGGATATCCTTCGCCGATGAAGACTCGTCGCTACCGCTACCTGCCATGTCACGTGCCATACACCTGCCACTCACGCGTTCTCTTGCCCCGAGAGGAGAGCGGGGCGAAGCTTTGAGATGCTCGCCAGTATCTCCGGGCTTTGGAGGCAGCCCGACAACCTGGTGGGCGACTTTGTAGCTGCCGCATGGACTCGGTCCATGGCTGTGCCGCCAACAGGAGGGAGCTCCTGCGCGCGCACAACCGCGACTTTCGTCTCGTCATCAGCATCGTTTGCTCCTACTGCCCGCACCGCTACTCGTCGCCTGCCTACCACGAGAGAGTTCAACCATGTCATTGTGCCTACTCGGTTTGTTACGCACCACCCTCGTGCCGCTCAGGTTGAGTTGTCCCACACAGGGCACCTGCTCCACCAACTCAGCGCAGCGCCTCACGTCTGGAGCCTATCTCCGAAGAGGAGGTTGAGTCCCCAGCCTCTCTACGCCTCACCCTTGGCAGGCCAAGGGAAATCCTTACCATCTCCGACTAAGTATGCTTAGCCGCTATCCGATGTACCGACTTGTTCGATATGTTTAAATGTAAATAGGCTGTGAGAAGTAGCTTGTTTGCGCATCATGTAGGATCTGGAGGAGTGCACTAGACTAAATAACATGTCAGGATTTATGTACGCATATCCTGAGTGATGTATTGTATAATTACTGCTTGCGTGTAAGATATGTAATGAACAGTCCTTCTCCGATGTAAGCGTATTTTCTCTTGAAAAATCTTGGAGTATTTGCGACTTTTGCATCTTCTTGAATTTATTGATTTTTTTGGCTCAATTTCTTTTCTTATGAGTGTTTCAAAATATATCCCCAGTGAAATATGTCTCGTCCTTGGGCGCTCCATGCCAACTCCGGCAGAGGAAAATTATGGCACACCCCGGCAACAATTTCACACGAGGGCAGACAAGTCAACAGGACGGTGAAGCGGCACTTTCACAAATGTGCCGTCTTTATGAACAAAGTCAGCAGCAACATCAGGAAATCTTGAACCAAGTCATCAATATGGGAAATCACCGTGAGCAGTATCAGCAGCAATCAAAGTTATCGAGCTACTGAAGACGCGTCCCCAAACATTTCTCACACCGACAAACCTCTTGAAGCCGAGGACTGGCTTGAGACATGGAAAGAAAATTAATCATTGCCCGGTGTTCAGATCTTGAGAAAGTGCTTTATGCTCCGCACTATCTCTTTGGAGCAACCGCATCGTGGTGGGAAAATTTCATACACACACTAACGAAAATAATATAACATGGGAGGAATTTAAAGAAGGTTTTCGTGGGGCACATATTCCTAAGAGTCTTATGAAGATCAAAAGAGAGAATTTGATGACCTCAAGCGAGAGGACAATGGCGGTGTCGAGAATACAACAGTCAGTTTACTCTGCTTTGTCTCGCTTCGCCAACCAGGGCGTATGTCGGAAAACAAAAGATGGAGAAATTCCTTGACGATCCGACACCCGCGCTTAAATGTCAATTGGTCATACACACCTTTCCAGATTTTAAGACGCTGGTGGATAAGGCCATTACCTTGGAAAATGAGAGACACAACTTAGAAGATTTCCGCAAGCGGAAGAGGGACCAGACTAATCACGCCCACAACCACCGCAGCAAGACAGATGTTCAGAAAAACTGGACACCCAAAACCGCGACAAGCGTCTCACGCCCAATCAAGAATTTCCACGCAAGGGACAAGGAGTTCACATACCGCCCAGGCGTTACCTGTTACGCTTGTGGAGAAGAAGGGCACTATGCCAAGCAGTGCCCCAAGCCAAGGAACTCGACCCCAAAGCCGAACAATGGAAGCAATAATTCGGCGCCAAAGCGCAACAATTTCAACCCGAATAACAACCACAAGAAGGGTCATCTGAACCACGTGACCAAAGAGGAAGCACAAAATGCCCCAGATATTGTACTCGGTACATTTCTTGTCAACACAATACCTGCCATGGTTTTGTTTGATTCTGGAGCTTCTCACTCATTCGTTTCGAAAAGTATTGCTTTGCAAAATAATTTTTCGATGCTTCCCTTCGGAAAATCTATGATCGTCAAGTCCCCTGGAATTAAGCAAGTTACCCAGAATTATTGCCAGGGTGTGGTTATCGAGTTTGGAGGGTTGAAGTTTCACGCAAATCTTATCGTGTTGGAAAATAAAGGACTCGATGTCATCTTAGGGATGGATTGGTTAACCACCAACAAAGGTTTTATTGACTGCTTCAACAGGACCGTAATTCTCACCCATCACCACGGGAAGACCATAAAGGTTTCAGCCAAGGAAAGAAAAATATCCGGCAACGAGATTGAACAAGGTGGATATTTCTGAATTGAGCAAGGTCGATGGTGTGTGAATTTCGGATGTATTTCGAAGAGCTACCGGGCATGCCACCGGATCGAGAGATAGAATTCAGCATTGAGCTAGCACCGGAACCGCTCCCATATACAAGAAACCATACAGAATGGCACCATCGAATTGGTAGAACTAAAGAAGCAAATCAAGGAATTATTGGAAAAAGGGTACATCTGAGCCAGTTCCTCACCTTGGGGTTCACCAATTTTGTTTGCCAAAAGAAGGATGGAACACGAGATTGTGCATAGACTATCGATCTCTAAACATGGTCACAATCAAGAACAAATATCCGATGCCACGAATAAATGATTTATTCGATCAACTCGCTTCGAGCCAAGGTGTTCTCAAAGATTGATTTGAGGTGGGATACCACCAACCGAAAGTGCGAACGAAGATATTCCCAAGACAGCTTTCACCTCGGATCTGGATTGTATGAGTTCACCGTAATGCCATTCGGACTAACAAACGCCCGCATATTTTGTTCACCTCATGAACAAAGTATTCATGAAGTTTATGGATAAGTTTGTTGTGGTATTTATCGATGATATTCTCGTATACTCCAAAACACCAGAAGAGCACGCTGAACATCTCCGAATTGTACTAGGAGAACTCAGGAAACATCAATTGTACGCTAAATTCAGCAAGTGTGAATTTTGGCTAAGGAAAGTAGGTTTTCTGGGCCATGTACTGACCCAAGAAGGTATCGCCGTAGACCCGGAAAAAGACAAGGCCGTACTTGGCTGGAAGCCGCCAGCTAGCGTGACGGATGTACGAAGTTTCTTGTGTATGGCAGGATACTACCGGAGATTTATTGAAGGATTCTCCACCATAGCAAAGCCAATGGCGCAACTACTCAAGAAAGACAGGAAGTTTGAATGGACGGAAGCTTGCGAGAAAAGTTTCCAAGAACTGAAGAGGAAACTGACGACAGAACCAGTACTAATCATGCTAGATATACACAAAAATTTTGAGGTATTTTGTGACGCATCTCGAAAGGGCCTCGGGTGCGTATTAATGCAAGAAGGCAAGGTTGTCGCATATGTTTCCAGACAACCATAAGCATGAGGAAAATTATCCTACTCATGACCTGGAATTAGCGGCGATCATTCATGCACTCAAGGAATGGAGACACTTCTTACTTGGTAATTGTTGTGAAATATACACGGACCACAAAAGCCTCAAGTATATTTTCACACAACCAGAACTGAATTTACTGGCAGCAGCGCTGGTTGGAATTAGTAAAGGATTATGATGTTGGAATCCACTACCACCGTGCAAAGCAAATGTTGTAGCAGATGCTCGAGTGGAACCCAGTCCGGACAACGACGGCATGCCAAACTTAAGACCTGAATTCCAGCAGGAATTCGCAAAGCTCAATCGATGGTGGTCGCCGAAGGCGTGTGTCGAACTTAGAATTACAGCCTACCCGATAGAGAAGGTTAAAGAGGCTCAGCGTGGACACGCCCGACATTGAAGGCATAAAGCGGAAGATGAAGTTGGGCAAGGCCTCGAATTCGTTATTGATGAGCAAGGAATATTGTGGTGCGGGAATAGGCTTTGCATACCAAATATCCATGACCTTAAACAGCAAATCCTTGCTGAAGGCCACACCACTCCATATTCAATCCATCCTGGAGGAACAAAAATGTACAAAGATCTTGAAACATTTTGGTGGCATGGTATAAAAGAGACATAGCCACGTTTATTGCATGTTGTGACTCTTGTCAATTCATCAAGGCGAGCACGAAACCGGCGGGCTATTGCAACCAAATAAGATACCCGAGTGGAAATGGGGCGAGATTGGAATGGATTTTATTGTTGGACTACCTCGGTCATGACACGGACATGATGCCATATGGGTCATCAGCGATAGACTGACTAAAGTAGCACACTTCATCCCGTGAAGACAATACACACCACTCGAAGCTTGCTAGGCTCTACCTTTCCCGTGTCGTTTGTTTACATGGAGTCCCAAAGAAAATAATCTCGGACAGAGGCACTCAATTCGTCTCCGATTTTGGGATCACTTACAACAAGCTCTGGGAACTCAGTGGCATTCAATACCGCATACCATCCCAGACGGATGGGCAGACCGGCGAGTAAACCAGATTCTAGAAGATACTGGCGAGAGCATGTGTCCTCACCTATGGGACCAGTTGGGAGGAGAGCTTACCATACGCAGAAGTCGCATATAACAACAGCTATCATCCAGCCTGCAAATGGCACCATTTGAAGCTCTGACTGGCGAAGATGTAAGTAGCCCGCTAAATTGGTCGGAAGCGGAGACAGCCATATCTTGGCCCAGACCTGCTCAAAGAGGTGAAGATAAGGTCAAGGTGATTAAGGACCGACTCAAGACAGCCCAAAGCCGACAAAAGAGTTATTACGATCGGAAGCATCGTGGAGTCAATTTTGAACCGGTGAATTTGTGTACCTACTAGTATCCCTATGAGAGGCCTGCATCGATTCAAAATTAAAGGAAGCTAGCACCAAGATTCATCGGACCATTACGCATAGTAGCACGAAGAGCACGGTGGCCTACCAGCTAGACTTACCGAAGAATTATCCGACATCCACGACGTATTCCCGTCTCCCAATTGAGGAAGTGCGTAAGCAACCCAGAGAAACAAGTACCCCATAAAAACATTGACGTGCAGCCGGACCTTACATATCGGGAGCATCCGATAAAAATCTTGGAAGAGTCGAAAGGAGAACCCGACGAGAAAACCATCAAGTTCTTCAAAGTTCGATTGGAGCAACCACACGAAAGTGAAGCCACTTGGGAAAGAGAGGATTTCCTTCAGGCGAGCGCCCACAATTATTTGAGGATCAGCTGGAATCTCGGGGCGAGATTTTTCCTAAGGGGTAGGTGTTGTGACACTCCAAAAATATTCTTTTGGTTTTCTTCAAAATTTTGTTGGATTTGAAGAAGGTCTTCTAAACCCTTCAAAAATCTCTCTCAAAAGCTTTTTCCCTTTAGCAAATATTTTATTTTGCATCTCCTTCAACTCTGGTGTTTGGTTTTAAAATTTTCTTCGATTGCCCTCTTCTAAAATTCCAAGAAAAATCTTTGGAGTTTATTTTCTTTCAAAAATAAACTCTAGGAGTTTTCATCCTCTCCCATATTTGAAACCATTCATGATTTGGCCATGCACCACATGGTAAAATCTTCCCAAAAATATCTCCTTCCACTTTGGGCAATCCAAACATTCTGTCTCAACAAGTTCAACCCTCTTCTGAATTCTTATTTCATTTAATTCTCTCCCAAATCTTTTCTGTCTATTATTTTGAGCCTAGGTAATTTGCAAAGCAAGTACCTAAATAGTTTTGACCTCAAACCAACTCCCTTGGATAGTCCTTGGTACCCACAACCTAGAACAATCAAGATCCACTCCTCTTCTGTTCAAAGAGTTCAAATTATAGTCTCTGCAAGTTTGGACCAGATTTGCCAAATTTGGTGAAATTCATATCTACCCTTCTCCAAAAATTCCACAAATATTCAGGCAGCCTCTAGATATAATGAGAGGCCCCTCCACCAAAAACCAGCTCAAGGAAAAATCCCTACATGCCTAAATCATTCTGTCGAACACCTTACATGCACAGTTTCTGCTCATCTTCAGTTAAGTTAAGAATTCAGTGTCGATCTCCGTCAGAGTTTCAGTCACATGCTCACAGTGCACTTGGCACGTTGCTCGCAGCCTAGCCTGCTTGTCCGTAGCTCCACACGCGTGCTTGGCGCGTTCCTGGCGTCGGTGGCACCCGCCCGCTGCTGCGGCGTGTCTTCTTGGGCAGAACCACCGTGGCGGCGGCGACAGGAGCGTAAGCGGCGGCATAACACCGTTCGGCGCCGCCAAAACCTCCTGGTAGCCACGCGTGGCCATTTCCTCGCCAGCGCACGCATGCAGCACCGTCGCCATGGCACGGAAGCACAGAGCGTGCTCCCTGCCGCCGACGGGCCCGCGCCGCCCCGTTCCGTCGAGCTCGCCCTAGGAAACCAAATCCCGACGCGTTTAGCACCTAAACGTAACCAGGGAGACCCCATGACGACGCTCAACCTCTGAACCTCTCCGATCAACACCCTACGACGCCGTAAACTACGCCGGAGAACCCTGTTCTCGGCAACCGCCTCGGGCCGGCTATATATAGCAACCCCGAGCGCGCTCTCGCCCCCGCACACCTCCACCACCTCACTAATCCACGCCAAGCCCCTGGAAGGGTCTCGAGGAGCTCTTCTTCCTCGACTCCGGCGGCTTCGTTCCGCCTCGGCCTCCACCGTGATTCACTCCGGTGAGGTCGTCTCCGGCGCCCTAACCTCGTCAGCGACCCTCTCATGCTACTAAGAGTCTAACCCCCACTCCGATTTGATCTTCACAGCTCTCTCCGACAAGGTCCACGACCACCCGAATCGCCGTCCGCCAGAGCAAGCGTCGCCGTCGACGTGGTACTCGCTGGCGACCACCACCACCACCCACAAACGCGGGATGGCGCCCTAAACACGGAGGTACCCTCCGATCTCCTTGCCTCGCCGTGGATCGCCGCCGGCGACCACCGCGGCTCTCGGGCGCCGATGAGCCCCGTCGCTCTCGTTTGAAATTTCAAACCTGACGGGTGGGACCCACCCGTCAGCCTCTCCTCTGCTTTTTTTTTTGAATCGTTTTAAAGCGTGCTTTGGCAAATACGCTTCCCTCGAACCGTTTTCTAGACTTTTCTGCAAAGCCCCCTGGAAGTTTTCTGTTTCATTACAGATGGGTCCTTGGACCAAAACCCTTATAACTTTTTAACAGAAAGGAATTTTTGAGTGATTCTTTTTCTGTCCTCTTCAGATTTTTGTGTAGTTTGTTATCATATTTATTTGAAAAATATTTGGATCAACTTTCTGTGACCCACGGTATTTAAGTTAGCGCGTGTATTTTGTGTACCGTAGATACCGAAGGAGGTGACGGAACCACGAACTTCGCCGAGCTAGACCCCGACTACTCCGAACCAGGCAAGAAATGTTTGAACTTTTGATATGATGAGTGTCTGGGCATGTTTGCATTATTTTTGTATCATGGCACGTGCATGAGCATTTCGATGATAGTTTATCTCGAAGAGTTGAGGTAAATGAGCTCGGTAAAACCATGAGTTGTTGGAAACTTGTTGCATGGCCATGAGTTGGCATGAGTATGGGTAAGATGGCAGTGTTGTAGCATGCTAGGCTTATGCCAGATCGTTGACCCGATGTCAACACAAATCGATCGATTTCCGTCATCTTCCCTTTCAGTACTACCACTGTTTCCCGCAAGGGATCTGTTGAGTAAGTTGCAAACCACTTCCTGGAAAACACCAAATCGAGAGGCCGGGATGAAGGTTCCATGGCCCTGGATTAAAGCCTTTCATCCGGTCAGGGGGCATGGGTGTTTCCAACCGGGACCGAGAGGGGGGCACCCCTTAGAGCGCGCGTAAATAAATTTGATCCCATGCTATTCGAGATTGTGATCTCCCCGTCTCAAATTTTTTTGTTAAACACTGTCTATGGAGATTCCTGGCATCATGAGGTATGATGGGTGTGTACTAGCTAGCTGTGTTTCCTCCGAAATACCATAAACGGAACTAGTCCTTCGTGACTACGGAAATCCGTTGGCTGTGGACAATTTTTGGTACAAACTCTGCAGAGTCAAAATTCTTGAATCCATCTTATTCATGTCCGAGTACCGTGTTCACCTTATCCTGTCAAATATCAGTCTCGATGTGGAGACTCGATAACTACTTGAGTGTTAAATGTTTATTTCCTGTGAATGGACTAACCCGCTATTGTCTTGTGATGAATATTTTCCGTGAACTCTATATCTTGTCAGTTATGAAGAATGAATTATAAGCCCTTTCTGCGATGTCGCTCAGACGTCCGACTGCGGCATTGTTGTTATTTATTTTCATTATAAGCCCTTTCTGCGATGTCGCTCAGACGTCCGACTGCGGCATTGCTGTTATTTATTTTCATTATAATCCCTTTCTGCGATGTCGCTCAGACGTCCGACTGCGGCATTGTTGTTATTTAAATTCATTATAAGCCCTTTCTGCGATGTCGCTCAGACGTCCGACTGCGGCATTGCTATTGTTTACCTTTATTATAAGCCCTTTCTGTGATGTCGCTCCGACGTCTGACTGCAGCACGCATGTATTTTTATTTCAATATAAGCCCTTTATGAGGTGTCGCTCAGACACCCGACTGTGGTATGTTTTACTTATTTATTCACCCTTCGAGGCGTCGCTTCAGACACCCGATCGGTTTGAGTTTTGTCTTCTTTGGGTTTTCGAGCGGACTACCGCCGACTCCCTTCTTATTTACCTTGCTATACTGATTAAATTAAGCATTGTTAAAATTAATCATGACGCATTCATGCATTCATTTGTTATATCTTTTGTCGAACTATCTTGCGAGTACTTTCATAGTACTCACACGGCTTATTGATTTGGCGGATCTTGTGAAAGCGATCTCATGGATGAAGAGTTCGATAATGAGTCCGGCGCCTAGAGGAATCGGTCGGTCTCGTCGACCCTTGGATTAGTCTTTGTGATATATCCGCTTCCGCCACCTAATAAATTCGCCGAGCCTCACCTCGGCTCGATGAGCCGCCCGATCTGATGACTTATTAACCACCCGTTGTGTTATTCCACCAACCACTCATATCTCGAGTCAGTAGTATTTCTACCCCACACCTTTGTGTCATACCCGCCATCATGTATAATTATCGGCGTGTTTGTAATAATTGGTTGGGCATCCTCAGTCCGACCCTGTAATATTATAATGCTACTGGCTTCTTGTATCAAAGTTTTGTCTACCGATATGGAGGACTTTCCTCATATTGGATTTCATAGGTCGGTTGTTCAATAAATATTTTATTGAAAAACCGGTCGTGATTCTTGATGGTCGAGTGCTCGTTAATTTGATTAGTTAATCCTAATTAACCACATTAGTTAATTGAATCACGACGATGGGCCCCTGAGTCAGGGTTTATTTAGACGGCGCTGTTGACCTCTTTGAGATCAGCATGACCTAATGCTGATGCAATAAGCATTTACTGGATTTATTCTTATTCAGGAAATTCCAGGAAATAGTGCTAACTTCTAAAAATCATAGAAAAACAACCGTAACTCCAAATGAAATAATTTATATATGAAAAATTATCAAAAAAATGCAATCTATCCATCTGTACCATTTTCATGCATGTTGGAACAACTTAAAGTTGCTGTTTAGGACAATTCAATTAAATGGCATTTAAGAAAGCACATATGGAGTTTGAATTTCAACCTAGTGTTCAAACCAACTCCATTTAACTTGTTGCTAGTTTCATTAGGCCAATCAATAGCATATTACCATGTCACATTCATGCATCATTTTGTTGCATGCCATTGATTGTGTTTCTTCTTGTTTGTCGGTGGTTGTTCCCTCTCGATAGACGTGATTCGACGATGAGTTCGATGACACCGATGAAGAACTATATTATCTTCAGAAGTGCCAAGCAAGCAAAACCCCCTTGTTCATTCCGATACAAGCCCACTCTCTCGCTCATGCTCTCTTTTACTGCATTAGGACAACACCGTTTCAACTGTTACATGCTCCGGTAGCTGAACCCCTTTCCTCTGCATGACCTGTCATTGCCACAGTAAATAGATGAAACCCACTAGTATGAGTAGGAGTTGTTTGAGCCCTGATGTGCCTACTCATTCATGCTTGTTTGTCATGCCTGCTATTGCATAGAGTTGTGTCAGGTCTGATTCATCGGGGATGAATCAGAGGTGTGTGAACATGTCCTACTATTGAGAGCTAAACGTGTGAACATGACTTGGTAAAGGTATCGATGAGAGGCCATGTAGGAGTACATGGTGGGTTGTTTCATTGAAGCCGTCCCTAGGAACTGTGTTCTTTGTTTGTGATCCATCATCAGTTACTACCACACATTGGGATCCTTAATTGACTCTCTCGGCTTCTTAACCACCCTTGTCCTCTGTCCAGGAGTTGCAAGTAGTTTCTGGTGTTTGCAGTATGTTGGAGGCCGTGCGCAGCGCTGACCCGAGGGGTGGCCTGTGATGCGGTAGGCACGTGGCCGGGCATGCCAGGCGCCCGTTTGGTGTCTGGAACCCTACACACATCGTTCGGGGCCGTATGTGGAAACCTCGGCCGGACTCCCTGCGGATGGAACCTTAATAGGCGATAAACCTGGACTAGAGACTTGAGTGTTTAGGTAGGCCGTGGCCGACACCCTCGCTGGGCTTTCGCTTGAAGGTTGTCGAGTACATGTCGTGTAAACTGCGATAAGTGGTGAGAGCGTGTGTGAAGAAGTACACCCCTGCAGGGTTAATATCATCTATTCGAATAGCCATGTCCGCGGTAAGGACTTCTGGGTTGCCTGTACAGTTCATAGACAAGTGAAAGTGGATACTCTAAAACTCGCAAGATAAGCGTGAGTGCTATGGATGGCCTTCTCGTAGGGAAACGTGAGCGGATCCATAGTGGTGTATTGATATGGTGAATATGTGGACTCGTGTGCGCCACCTCAAAAGAGTTACTTGCAGTCGTAGTTCAGGATAGCCACCAAGTCAAAGCTGGCTTGCTGCAGTTAAACCCCACCATCCCCTTTGTTGATAATGATGCATATGTAGTTAGTTCTGATGTAAGTCTTGCTGGGTACATTTGTACTCACGTTTGCCTATTTTATGTTTTGCAGAGAGATGTCAGTCTCGCTAGTAGTTCCGTGTGGACTTCGACGTTTAGCTTGATACCTCAGCTACGATCTTGTGCCCTCGGCAGGATCTGGTAGATAGTCAGGCTTCTAAGCCTTTTTCATTTGTAGATGTCGTACTCGGACATGTTAAGCTTCCGCATGTTCTTTGATTTGTATGCTCACGAATGTTGGGTCATGAGACCCATGTTTGTAATATCTCGCTCCTCGGGCCTAATGAATAAATACTTGAGTCGTAGAGTTATGTTGTGATGCCATGTTGTATTTACACATATCGAGCATATTGTGTGTATGATTGAAATACTTGGTATGTGAGGGATCCGACAACCTAGTTGTTTATCCTTGGTAGCCTCTCTTATGGGGAAATGTAGTCTTGTGCTTCCATGAGCCATAGTAGTCCTTCTGATCCGGTTCACGAGTCTCGCTAGCCCAACACTACTGCTCTGGAACACTTGACGGGCGGCATGTGATTCACTTGATCATGTATACATCCCTTCGGGAAATGTCATGCGGTGACATCCGAGTCCTGCCTAGCCTGCTACAGCCGGGTTCCCGAGTCTGTTAGCCCAGTGCTACAGCCCGGATTCGCACGCAGCTGGCGACCGACATGCTCGATGTTAATTCATGTATGCCTGTCTCTATAAGTTAGCGCCACTTTGGGTTCATGACTAGTCATGTCGGCCCGGGTTCTCTGTCATATGGATGCTAGCGACACTATCATATACGTGAGCCAAAAGGCGCAAACGGTCCCGGGCCATGGTAAGGCGACACCCGTGGGAATACCGTGCGTGAGGCCGCAAAGTGATATGAGTTGTTACCGGCTAGATCGATGTGACTTGAATCGGGGTCCTGACAGCAACATCTCTCAATTTTGGTGGAACTGCACAAAATGGTGATTGGAGTTTCCAAAATCTCCGTCAAGTTCTGTTGGTAATCTCGTGCAACATTTTATTAGCCTTTGCAAGATGGAGCCGTCACTTTCACCACAATGGCACTTTATTTTAGTGGAACTGCACAAAAGGATAAGAAAATTATAGTTGCACCTTACATGAGCCGGACAGCCAACCTTAATGTTCCTCAATTTTAGTGCAAGTACTAAAGAAGAACCTGCCAGCTCACAAGAGCAAGTACTTCTTGCTAGCTGAATGATGCAATCTTTGCTTCATTTCAGGTGAACTGCAGAAAATGGCGCATGAATTGAATCATGGAACTCCAGGCAGACCTCATCCAAGTAGAGCTGGAGGTTGAGTTCAAGGAGGCCGCTACTAAAGCGAAATCATGCTCTCCTGTCTCCTTGTTTGTGCTATGCAAACATGTTGTGCAAACAGGAATACTCAATTACAGATGTTGTGACGGTCAAGAGCATTCGCCAAGTTCTTCGATTGTATGATATGGCTAGCCAAGATGGATTTAATCCCGATATTCACTTTATCAGAAGGCTCTAATGGGTTGGTTCTGAATCTTGCAAGCTGGGAATCAGTGAGATGTGTAGGCATCTTTGTTGTACTTATTATTTGAATCTTATTTGTTGGTTCTGAATCTTGCAAGTTGGGAATCAATGAGATGTGTAGGCACCTTTGTTGTACTTATTATTTGGATCTTATTTGTTGGTTCTGAATCTTGCAAGCTGGGAATCAATGAGATGGGTAGGCATCTTTGTTGTACTTATTATTTGGATCTTATTTGTTGGTTCTGAATCTTGCAAGCTGGGAAACATGGCATGATGATGCAGAGGACAACAACCATAACAAATAGTTCAAACTTGGTAGTATTATCTTTGTGAAAGTGCGACAAATGTGCTGATCGTGTGCGTCCTGAGAATAATAATTCTAATTGTTGTGCATGTTGATCCTGTGGCACTGATAGAACGAGCGAATGCATTGCTTGTTTTAAGTATAAATTTCTATTAAAGCTAATTAAATTTAAGTAAAGTGATCACTAACTCCTGTTATTACAGTACCAATACAGACCTGCTTGTGAACCGACATGTGGCCGAGGGTGCATCTTCTGCCTGGCGTGCAGCGGACGAGGGAGGGGTAGTAACTGTTGTCGCCTGTACACACTCAACTTACTGTTGAATCCAGTTCCCCAAGAGCTGGAAAACGAACTGCTGCCGCCGCCTACACACTCGTTCACTCAAAGAGACTCCAATGGCGATCTGAGGGGTGAGCCTGCTGGATATGGACTTCAGCAAGGAGTTCCCCTTTGAGTTCGCCGTTCAGTCCTTTGGCTGCACCAAGTTGAATGTGATGTACACCAATGATCCGGACTCGGTGAAGCTCTGCCTCACCTCAGTCCTATGGCTGCACCAGGTTCTGGAGCATTCGCCCGTTTCATCGGCAGCGCTGACTGCACCTTCGCTATGGTGCAGAGAAGGAAGAACGCGACGATTCGGCCATCGGGTGCAACAATCTTGTCGACATCCAGAAGCAATACAAGATCATCAGCAACGGGCAGGAGAAGGACTCCGTGGTTGACCTCGCTGAGACCATCATCGACCCCTGATATGCCAACATGTAAGAAGACGACCTGAACATGTGGGAGGTACCTCCGAATCTAGCCTACATAACCTACGCGGCCAAGGACGCATACGCATGCTACGACATGTACAGGCAGATCTTGGACATGAGGGCGGTTCGCTTCCGTAATCGAGCGAGTACGGACAGCCGCAGAGTCATGATCAAGCGTGCCAGGAAGGTCTAGATGTTGTACTTTATCTATTTATAAGCACCTTTATCATCTGAGTGTTTCATGCATTAGCCTATGTGTCGTAATTATCTGTTTTGTCCGAAATATTTCTTTTAAGAACCCATTAACCTGATTGCTTTTTTTAGTGGCTATTTGCTTATGTATGTAAACTAGTTCACTTGTCCGTAAAAAAACTAGTTCACTCGGCTGCCGTGCTTTGAATCTCCTTCCTCCCAACATATTCTCCTCCTCGTGGACCCAAAGAGGTCTCTGAATTTTCTCCCACTTTCTTTTTCGATGTAAACTGAGTTTTCTCCCAAGATTTTCCCTAGAACCAACTCAACTGGCCCGCGTCTAGCCTAAAAATAATAATACCCCACGTACTATTAACTCATCAAATTAAAATGATATTTTATTTTGTAAGTTGAAAGTTCTTACAAAATAATAATAATAATTGTTTATATATAACTTGGCAAGTTAACTCCTAGTGATTGCGTACATAAGCTTGCAAAGATTTTCTTGACGTGCAATCATGTGTTTATGTTTTCATAACATTCCGCTCTAGCCCAACATGATATTTTCACCCAGCCCAGCAAGTCCGCAGATTTTGAGAAAAATGGAAATGGGATTTAAACGTCTTTGCATAGATGCTACATCATTGTTTCACCTAGCCCACCAAATGGACTAAAAACAAATGGGTGGCTGACATGTGGGCCAAGAGGGTCGGTTTAAGAATGCGTTGATTTACATCCAACGGCCGGCATTCTTCTTCAATCTCTCGTATTCTTCCCCAGCGCTGCCGAACCGCCTGCTCCAGCCTTGGCGCCCAGCGGCGTTGTTTTTCTTGCTGCTCAACAAACGCTACCCGCCGACGCCCAGGCCATCCCTCCACTCCGCACCTCCTATTATTCTTCGCCGAGTGTAGGCCCACCCCGCACCAACCAGTCAAGTTTCCCACTCCTCTCCGTCTGCGACTCCACGGCCGCGTCTTCCCCATCTCCAGGTCATTCCAGTCTGGGGCTTCGCCGTCATCCACCGCCTCGGTGCGCTCGGCGCGGCGTGGTCAACATACGAGAGTCATCGAAAGAGGACTGTATGTGGAGAGCCTAACGGCTGGGAACCACAAGGTCCATGGTCGCACGCAAGGAAAGTTCCTCCTTATTACGCATTGTACGTGCACTGTACATGGGAAGGGCTTCTGTATTTCGCGAAAAAAAACGTTCCCCCCGCTGACAGGTCAGACCCACCAGCTATATCTTCGCACGCAAGGAAGTGCCTCCTTATAACAAACCAAAAAATGAATACCCCTGCTAGCTGGGACCCACCATAGTGGGTGGCTGACTTGTGGGCCTACTAAGTTGACGAGGATGGAGGGCTTTGTCAACTTAGTCAATATGAATGATTCTAGCTCCAAAGGACCGCACGATGTCCATCCAACGGCCATAGTGCTTCTTCAACCTCTGGTCTTCTTGCTCCCGCCCAAAGCAGCGCCCGGTCGTGCTGCGTGCTCCTGCCTCTCATGGGCGGGCTGTGATGCCGCTGGAGGCCTCACCGCCCCTACTACTCCCACCGCTGGCCCAGGTATCCTCTACTCACCCACACCCCTGTTATTCTACGGAGACTACAACCTCACGCCAGCAAACGAACCAAGAACCCTCAGTTCTCCTCTCGCGTGGGCATCCACTGCTGTTCTTCCCGGCTCCGCGTCATCCCTTCCTAGGCCTCGCCGTCGTCCACCGCCTTGGTGCTCTCGAGCGGCGTGGTCAATGTGGTCAACGACCGACTTCCATCGGAAGAGTATCTGACGTGGAGAGGTGACGAGTGGGTCCACGCCCACCCAGCTTGTTTTCTGATTTGCCAAGTAAGTCGCTTTGTCGTGCCTATTGGGCTGCAAATCTTTCAAGACGAGGAGAGCTTCATTCGGCTGGCCGAGAAAATGTCCTATCAAGAATGAGAAATGGGTTGTACATTTTAAAACACATCAAACCGCAATTAGTTTCAAATATCTTTTTTCATTTTGAGATTTTAAATTACATTAATTTTTATGCGTGGAGAATTTGTTGGATTTTATATCGATATAAATTTATTTTAAAATCAGTTTGAATGTGAGCCAAATTTCGGATTAAAACAGTTCGGACCGCACCGAAATATGCAAAATTTCAGATAATTTTTTAACCAGTGGCCACAATATGGGCTGTAATGCTAACAAAAGAATATGGGCTCCAAAAAACCTTAAGAATTAGCAAATGGGCTGTAAATTATTAGAAATAATGGCAGATGGGTTGTATGCTGTTTTCCACACATTTGAGGCTTTCCTAAATAAAAGGTTGACGACAAGCAAAGGATCGTTGGATGTCCATCGAACGGCCGTCGTTCTTCTTCAATCTCGATCTTCCTGCTCCACCGCTCAAACAAGCACCGTGGACTGCTCGCTTCCTCCTCCTCAAGCCGGGGCTGTGCTGCCGCAGCAGGCCTCACCGCCCACCGCATTCCTATCGCTGGCCTAGCCAGCCCTCTACTCACCCACACTCGTTGTTATTCTCCGGCGACGGCAGACGAAACCAAGAAACCCTCCTCAGACAACAGATTCTCCGCGGGAAACAACTGCCGAAGTCTTCCTCGCCTCGTCGCTCCTTCCTAGGCCTCGCCGTCGTCCACCGCCTCGGTGCTTTCGGGCGGTATGGTCAACGTGGTCAACGATCGACATGCATCCGGCGGATCAGACGTGGAGAGGTCGACAACTGGGTCCACGACCGCACGCAAGGAAATGCCTCCTTATTACGCGCAAAATAATGATTCCTCCACCTAACATCAGGGACCCACCGAAAGGGCCTCTGTATTTCGTAAAAAAAACATTACCGCCGCGACAGCTCGGACCAACAGCTATATCTTCGCACGCAAGGAAGTGCCTCCTTATTACGCACAAAAAAATGAATACTCCCCCATTAGCTGGGACCAAAGATAGTGGCAGGCTGATTTAGGTGCCTACTAAGTTGACGGGACGGAGGGCTTTGTCAACTTAGTCAATATGAATGATCCTAGCTCCAAGGACGTCACGATGTCCATCCAACAGCCGTAGTGCTTCTTCAACCTCTGGTCTTCTTGCTCCAAATTACCAAACCAGCGCCGGGTCGTGCCTCGTGCTCTCGCCTCCCGTGGTCCCGGCTGTGATGCGGCAGAGGCCTCACCGCCCCTACTACTCCCACCACTGGCCAGGCCATCCTCTACTCACCCACATCCCCTCGTTATTCTCAGGGCGACAGCAACCTCACACGCAGCGAACCGGTGAACCTCAGACTTTCTAGGCGTGGGCATCCACGCCGCTGCCTTCCCTGCTCCACGTCCTCCCCTTCCTAGGCTCGTTGCCGCCCACCGCCTCGGTGCTCTTCAGGCGGTGTAGTCAATATGGTTAAGGAACGGCTTCCATCGGACGTGGATCGTGACGTGGAGAGGTCGATACTGGGTCCACGGCCGCAGCAAGGAAGTGCCTCCTTATTACGTGCAAAATAATTATTCCTCCACCGACAGCGGGACCCACCGGACGGGCCACCCGATTTCGCGAAAAAAATGTTTCTCGACCGCTGGGACCCACCAGCTACATCTTCGCATGCAAGGAAGTGCTCGATACCGGTACCCACCGGTCGAAGCGCACGTAGTCTTTGTCATTCTGGTCGCGTAACATGTACGCATATATCGGTGGAGGTAGAGGCACGACGCTTCGTAGTAGAGGCGGCAGACGTGTCGTAGAAGAGGCGCGCGACGTAGCATGTACACGCACGATACAACGCCGTGGTGCAAGAAACAAAATATGGCCATGTATGTGTACATACGGGCGGGTCTCGAACGCCATCACGCGACACGCACGCCGGGGCTCATGTACATGGTTGGGTCGAACGGAGAAACAACGCCGTAAATCGTGTTCATGGGGAGGCAACGGAATGCGCCGTGTTCATGGGAGGCAAGAATGCGCCGTGTTCATCGGGAGGCAACGGAACGCATGGGAGCCAACCGCCGGGTCGGAACGAATGCGTGGTCGTGTTCATCGGGAGGGCTTGGACGGAACAAAGCGATGGAACGAGGCTCGGCGCATCGCACAACGGAGGAAACGGACCTCCCACGTTCGAACGGGGTCCTGTTGATCGGAAGGGCTGTGGCATACCGCAAAACAGAGGAAACGGACCTCCTACGGTCGAAACGGGGGTCCTGTTGATCGGGAAGGGTGTGGCGTACCGCAAAACAGACAAAACGACCTCCTACGGTCGAAACGGGGGTCCTGTTGATCGGGAGGGTGTGGTGTACCACAAAACGGATGAAACGGACCTCCTATGGTCGTAAACGGGGTCTTGTTCATCGGGAGGGTGTGGCGCATCGCAAAACGGACTCCACGGATATCGTTTCATCTCCACCGCCGACCTCCTCCACCTCCACGGCTACCGCCGATCTCCTCTAGCCTCCACGGGCTCCTGCTCATCCAGCCTCCACCGCGCTACTCCACCGGCCATCGCTCAACCACCCTCCACGGGCACCCCTCCACCGCCTACTATTCATCCAGCCCTCCACACCACGGGGTCCTGCTCAACCACCCTCCACGGGCACCCTCTACCATCTCATCGTTCATCCAGCCCTCCACCACAAGACGGGTCCTGTTCATCCAGAGGCAACGCCACCGCCATCGCTCATCCAAACCCCCGCAACGCCACTCGCTCATCCAGAGGCAGCATCGATCGGCTTCGCTTAGCAGCAGAGCGGCGAATCGCCGATCGGGTTCGATTAACAGCCATCGATCGGTCGCCGGGTTCGAGAACGTAAGCTTGCAAAGGCAATCGCCGGGTTTAGTTAGAGCCCAACGCCGCTTCGGGTTCAGCTAGAGCCAATGCCGCGTAAACACGCACGCACGTGTACGAGAGAAATGCACATCGCCGCCTGTGACCCCCCACCGCCACCGAACTCGCCAAATTTTTCTCCCTCGCTTCTACCACGGTTTTTTCCATCATGGACGGCCCAAAGAATGTCATGCAGCTGCGTCTCCGCCCGCCAGGACTAAAAGCCCATTTTCTGTCATGATTTTTGTCATAGAAGTAGGAGCCCACCACATTTATGATGATACCGGTTTTGTCACAATTATCGCTATAGAAGTGTCATATGTATGACAGAAAAAAATTCGCTCGCCACAAAGGATGTGTCTTTTTTTTTGTTGTGGTATTACACCTCAACGGTGGTCCGAATCAAGTATAAATCTTGTGTCTTCGTGTTGTGAGTTCATCGAGTTCGTCGCGAGATCTTAGAGAGCTAGGGCGTGGATCACGAGGGAGGAGATCTTCACGCACCCCAGTGTTCTAACCTTGAGGGTTTTGCCGAACCCGTGATCCGACAGCCGCCTCAGCCTACCCGTTGGAGAGTGTGCTCAGGAGCCCCAACTCTGCGGAAGGGTCGCCGAAAGGGAACATCGAGCTGCGTGCATTCCAGCTTGGAGTTCAGCACCACCGTGGTCATCAAGGGAGCGCGCGCCGATTTCGTGGGCAGAATGGGCGGACACCCGGCGCTTGAAGTAGTCGAGATCGGTCCTTCTCGGCTGGAAGTGAGGCACCCGACGGCTGGGTCATGTACCGATGGTGAGTTTTCAAGCGCCATGTATGCTGGGCTGAGCGCAGTGCTCATCTCACCCACTCAGACAAGCTCTACTTCGTTGTCTGCTC
>JAHIAM010002673.1:0-84252 GCA_021605205.1 Aegilops longissima
GGCTCAGGGCGAGATATTACAAACATGGGTCTCATGACCCAACACTCGAAACATACAAGTCAAAGCACAAGCGGAAGCTAAACATGTACGATCTGAGACAACTATAAATGAAAAAGGCTGAGAAGCGACTATCTACCAGATCATGCGAGGGCACAAGATCGTAGCTGAGGTAACAAGCTAAACATCGAAGGCCACAGCGGAACTACTAGCGAGGCCAGCGTCTCTGCAAAACATAAAATAAGCAAGCGTGAGTACAAGCGTACTCAGCAAGACTTACATCAAAACTAACTACATATGCATCATTATCAACAAAGGGGTGGTGGATTTTGTTGCGAGCAAGCCAGCTTTGACTCGGTGGCTATCACGAACTATATTGCAAGTAACTCTTTTGAGGTGGCGCTACGAGTCCACATATTCACCATATCAATACACCACTATGGACCGCTCCGTCTCCCTACGAGCGCCATCCATAGCACTCACACTTATCTTGCGCATTTTAGAGTATCCACGTTCACTTGTCTATGAACTGATATAGGCAACCCGAAGTCAATTCCAGCGGACACGGCTATTGAATAGATCATATTAACCTGCGGGGTGTACTTCTTCACACGCTCTCACCACTTACCGCCATGTACAGCTCGTGTATCTCGGCAACCTTCAGCGGAATCTGGCGAGGAGTCGGTACGACCGACTAACCATACAAGTCTCGTCCGGGTTTATCGCCTATTCGGGTTCCATCCGCAAGGAGATCCGGCGGGGTGTCGCTCACGGCCCCAAGCGATGTGAGCAGGGTTCGAGACACCAAGCAGGCGCCCGGTACACGTGCCATGGTGTATCTACCACAACATAGCCCACCCCTAGGGTAAGCGCTACATACGGCCCCCAACACATATCCTACAAACACGAAACTAGTTGAAACTCACAGGACGGAGATCGAGTTGATTAATAAGTCGAGAGGGCACTTAAGCATTCCAATGCGTGGTAGTAGCTGTTCATGGATCACGAACACAGAACTCAGTTCACGAGGGGCGGCTGCAATGAGACAACCCACGGTACTCCTACATGGCCTCTCACGCTACCTTTACCAAATCGTGTTCACACTTAGCTCTCAACGATGGGACATGTTCACACAACCATTCCAATTCATTCCCGATGAATCGGACTGACTCAACTCTAAGCGATGCAGGCATGACAAACAAGCATGAATGAGTAGGCACAACATGGCTCAAACAACTCCTACTCATGCTAGTGGGTTTCATCTAATTCTTGTGGAATGACAGGTCATCACGAGAGGATAAAGGGTTCAACTACATGGCGGGTAACACATGAGTCGTTGTTGTCCTAATGCAATAAAATAGAGCAGGAGGCGAGAGAGTGGGTTTATATCGGAATGAACAAGGGGTTTTGCTTGCACAGCACTTCGAAGATAATATAGCTCTTCATTAGTGTCATCGATCTCATCGTCGAAACCACGTCTATCGAGAGGGGCAGAACACGGCAAGCGAGGAAGAACACAATCAATGCAATGCACATATATGATGCATGCTCATATCATGGCAACATGCTGGTGTTTTGAGCTAATGCAGCTAACAACAAAGTTAAATGAAGTTGGTTTGAACCTAAGTTCAAATCCAAACTCCATATGTGAAATTCAAATGCCATTTATATGATTTGTGCTAAACAACAGCTATAAGTTGTTCTAACATGCATGAAAATAGTACAGATGGATAGATTGGATTTTTCTGATAATTTTCATATATAAATTATTTAATTTGGAGTTCTGGTTGAATTTCTATGAATTTTAGAAGCTTGAGCTATTTTACGGAATTTCTGAATTAAAATAAATCAGAAATCAAATTAATGCGTCGACATGGCGTCCTTTGTGATGTCGATAGTCAACTGGGTGGCCAGGTCAAACCTGACAGTGGGACCCATTAAATCGATGTCTCGAGGCTGATGCAGGTGTATGACAAGTGGGACGGTCAGCGTTGACTTGACTAAGTCAAAATCGACACGTGGGGTCCACGAGTTAGCACTAATCTAAATAGAACAATTAAACTAACCTAATTAGGCTCGGGGCCCACATGGCGGTGGCTCAAGGGGTGTTAGTTAGGCGCTAATAGCAGCGCCACGTCAGCGTGGCGGAGTTAGGCAGTGGCGACCTCAATCCAGGCGTCCGTCGAGATTGCGCCGAGATCGGATAGATGCTCGAGGGCACCGAGGTAGCCCATGCCAGCGCATCTAGGTAGACCAAGGGAGGTGCGGGGTGGCGGGGTTCACGGAATGGAGCTCATGGCGGCGCCAGCGTTCAGGTGAACTAGGTTTGAGGTTAGGGAGCACGGCGGGGAGGCAAAGTGGGGTGCTCGACCTCACAGGGGTGCTGCTGAAACGCGCCGCGTGCTCGGTTGCAGCTCTAAACAGCAGTGTCTCTGGCGACATGGCGGCGGCGA
Source organism: Aegilops longissima (assembly GCA_021605205.1). Classification (NCBI taxonomy): domain Eukaryota; kingdom Viridiplantae; phylum Streptophyta; class Magnoliopsida; order Poales; family Poaceae; genus Aegilops; species Aegilops longissima. The sequence continues at coordinate 2,451 of JAHIAM010002673.1, forward strand.
AAACCGGGCTCGATCGGAAGGCAGGGCTCTGGCAGGAGCAGAGGGAGGCGAGGGAAGCAGCGAGGAGCTCACGGGGAGTTCGTCGGCGGTCTCATTGGGCTCGAGGCCTTCATCTGGCGAATCAGGGTCGGCAATGGCGGCGCCGAGATGAAAACGATGGTGTGGAAGCGATCTGAGCTTCCGGCTCGCATGGCTGGGTGAGGTCGAGGACAGTGGCGGATCCTCTGGGCTGCTCGGCGGGGAGGTGGCTGTGGCCTTGTGAGCAGCGTCGGTGGCGGCAGCTGCGCCCGGTGGTCTTGTGAAGGAAGCGAGAGGGAATGGGGTCAAGGGAGAGAGAGGTGCAGGGGCGAGGGGGAGTGCGTGGCGTCGCCTAGGGCATCGAGGAGGAGCCAGGCGGTGGGAGGGAGGAGGTGGAGGCCTCGAGTGGCTGGCGTCGACCGCCTCTCCCTCTTGGCGAGAGGTGGAAGAAGACCAAAGCGCGCCCTGGTGGGCTGGGCCGAATCTGCTGGGCCACCAGGTGAGTGGGCGCTTGAGTGTGACAGGTAACACTCTGTCTCTATTTTAATTTTGTTTCTGTTTTCTATTTTACTGCAGCTTTGTGGCTCTATTAAAATACTAAATCAATCCCAAAAATCATGCAAGCTGCTCATGACCCTTGTTGGAAATATATCCTCTGATAAACATTTCAGTTTGGGATTATTTGAGCATTTAAACTATTTAGTAGCATTAAATGCCCAAATGCAAATACTTTATGAATTAATCCAGTGACCAAATATGTCATGAAAAATGTGCAGCACCTCTGGTTATGGTTTATAGCATTTTTTCAGAAATGATGAACATTTTCTAAAGCCATTTTGAATTCACTGAAAAATATTTTTGGTTGAACCTATTTGAATTCCTTTAATGCTAGGGTTTAGGTAATCCCCATTTCAACTTAAATAGAATTTAAACATGATGCATGGATGCAGATGCCACTAATTACAACCAATTCTGGGGCTGTGACAACTCACCCCCACTAAGCAAGAATCTCGCCCCGAGATTCAAGACGTGAGGTAAGAGGAAAAGGGGAGTCACAACTATCACAATCTTCATGATCCAATTGCCCTTCTCGAAGATGTTGATTCATTCCATCATCTTGGTCTTGACGTCTTTGTTTTCGAGAACTTCATCCAACACGACAACGACAGAGAGGAACTCTGCAGGAGTCGATCTTCTTAAAGATCGAGCAACTCACGATCAACTCACGGAATGAGATGGTAAAACATCTCGAGTTGAGACATAAAACACATCGAGAGGATGGAAGAACAAGCGGCGGGGTTTGATTGGTGGCCAACAATTCCACGCTTAGAAAGAGGGTGGATGGTGTCAAGGTGGCGAGAAATATTTACCAAGATCCGTATGAGGGCACCTCGAGAAAGGTGACTCGAAGAACTGCTCCCTTAAATGGCAAAAGAATTACTTTTGATCCATAGATCATTGACACTCTGCATACCAGCCTAGGGCAAACCACAAGCGATCATTGGAAGGTGTTCGAAGGATTGACATACTCGGACGAGGATGGATGATGTGGACTACCTTGTTGAAGACAACCTAATGGATGATTTGCTTATCATCGGAAATGGATGGGACCCATGGTAGGACCACTTCTGAAGATGATCCTGAACAACAACTGCTGAGAGAGCAGCCCATGGGAAATTGGCACAATAGCGGTGCAAGCTGGAACAAAATGCAAATGCTTTGGGAATGTTCCAACCATCATATCTGCACGATTCAGATCCGATTGGTAATAGGATACTCGGACTCGGCATATACGAAAGGAAGGTTGCAACACAAATTGACAAGATGACATTGCGAGATTCTCGGGATATGAATTACGATAGCAAGCTCCAAAACATGAGCCGGTTCTGCTACACACATGTGAACATGATGTCCAAGACAAGCATGATCACAGAGTAGTCTTACAATAAAACACTACCGAGTTCGGTGGGGAACCATCAGCGAGGTATCGAAGTTCATTCATAAGTCGGATTAGCTCTTATGAAGGAAACTCCTTCTCCTTGAACAAATCAATCGGTGGCTTGGGTGCTCGGAATACATATGGAGTGGAGGTAATTAATCTACCAAACCATGGTATACTTTGCACATGCATGGTGACTTGGGGCGATTCGGAGAAACAAAACAAACCTTTCTCAAACCCACGGCAACTTGCCAAATGCACATGAATTAGAGAAGTCACTTCTTCCATCCAAGCATAGGCTTCATGAGCGAACACGAAGGCATTGCTTACAAAATTTCAACACTAGGTTGATGTTCAACATGAATCATGGGGGTGACAAAATCTTTTTGAGGGCTCAACAACAACTCATCGAATTTCCATATCCTTGGACCTCCACCATCATGTGAACACGGTGATAGTATTGGTCAGACTAAAAGATGTAATGGTGTATGCTCAAGGGATCAACCACGAGTAAGACAACATTACGAACATCATTGGTTCTGATTTGACTTGACAATAGCCCATACTCAAGTCAAAGGATTGATAAGACAATAGGTCCAACAAGCGATCAAAGGACCAATCGATGAAGATATCATCTTTCTTCAACACACTACACAGAATATCCCTTTGGAGCGAACTAAGTTAGGCAAGCTTTTATCTTCCAACTCTCCAAGTTGTTGTCTAGCCTAACCAACTAGCTCGGGGATATCAACACAGATTCTTGGAGAAAGGGTGGTTCACAAGAAACCAACTTGACCACGAGCTCAACATAACAATCGAGAAACAACCGGTAACACTTCCAAGAAGATATTTGGAAAGTCACGAACCACGGTATGTTACTAAGCTCGAGAACAATCTTGCTTTTGAGGCAAGGCGATATGATCAAAAGAGTGAGGATTGACACAATCCTAACTCATAGATCGAGAGTGCACGAACTAAGGACTAGGTAGCGATTAATCTTAGGATGATGATTCAATAACCAACACGCTAAGAATGAGAATATTGTCCATTTACTACCAAACAGCGAGGTTGCTAGGAGTATCGATTTCACACACCACAATTCACTAGTCGGCATTCGGTTGCGACAACACGGAATCAAGCTGAATAATGAGGCGGAAGTATCAACTGCATCAAGAATTCCTAAGAGGTTGTGCAATTCCCATGACATTCTTGACATAAGATGGCAATACTTGAGGTAGAAACGAATCAAAAGCTGGATTGGCATTTGATCTGCGGAATGCAATTGCTTTGACCCAATCCTAGATATGGATGAAGTCTTGGAGTTTGTTTCTCCAAGTCATTCGAGACGAGAATGGCAGCGGACCACAAGAGTAATAGGCATCGATAAGCGAATGCGCATACCCTTGACTATCAATTGTGGCGGGGTTCAGAATACAACTAAGGAAGAACAACTCGAGGAGCATATAACTTTCTGAGTTGTGGATGCATAGATTAGTATGTCGAATCAAGTTCAACAGGTTTCTTCCGGATAACCCATGCAGGAAAGTAGAACTGGCAGATTCACAATTATGAATGGAGAACTCCTCAAGAGTACTCTGATTGTGATCCTTTAGTTCAGCGAGGAACTTCTGCCATAAGCGGTTCATAGCATTTGGAAGAAGGAAATACCACGGACCTCGAGGACTAATGCAAAGGTTACTAATAACCTAAGGGAGCTAGCAATCACTATCAACATGAGGTAAGTAGGGTGAATCTCGGGTTCAGAAACCCAGGAGTAGAATGCCTACTACTAAATGGCATCACGGGATGCTTTCAAGAATAATGACCAGAATCATCACACTGGGGATACAAAAGCATTGCTAAATTGCTAGGTGACTTCCTAAAACACCTAGGGTCATAATAATAGCTCCAACATATATGTCAAGGCAATAAATTACCTCAACATACTAATTAGTGTGCTTAATGCGGCCCAGATGAACATTAGAAAAGGAGAGAAGGGATTTGCAAATGCATCAGACTATTTAGAGACCTGGGATGACTCGGACAGCATAACGGCTGTAAATGTTCAAAATGATTTGAGACATCATGCAAAATGGTGGCATAACCACTCAACATCACAATATCAAGGTTCGAGATCAACAATTATCATCTGAAATAGTAGGAACTGGCGGGGCTTGAAACCAACAATCTTAAAGGTCTATGGATTAGTAACACGTCATCACGATAGATAGATGAGAAGCCTAGTTCTTAAACCCGTAGAAGAAGAGGATGACTTCGGATCGAGAAGGCCATGAGGTATAAGGAGTAAAAAAGAGCCTTCGTTCCTTCCACAATCAATTCCCTTACATAACTAAAGCATTTCTAGACACAACCCGACCGGTTTGGCTTGGTAATCCTCTGACGATCAGGCTCACGATACCAACGTTATCGGGACCCGATTCAGGTCACATCGATCTAGCGGTAACACCTCATATCACTTTGCGGCCTCACGCACGGTATTCCCACAGTGTCGCCTTACCATGGCCCGTGACCGTTTGCGTCTTTTGGCTCACGTATATAGCGAGTGTCGCTAGCATCCATGTGACGAAGAACCGAACCGACATGGCTAATCGTGAACCCAAAGCAGCACTAACCCATGGGGACGAGGCATACATGAATCACATCGAGCATGTCGGTCATCAGCGTATGAATCCGGGCTATAGCCTTGGGCTAACGAGGACTCCGGTAACCCGGGCATGTGAGCTAGGAAGGACTCGGATGTCGGCGTGACATTTCCCGAAGGACATACATAAGAGCGAAGTGAAACACATGTCGGCCGATCAAGTGTCCAAGCGGTAGTCTGGGCTAGCGGGACTCCGGTGAACCGAGCTGTAGCGGACTACTATCGCTCGAAGCACGAGACTACATTTCCCCATATGAGAGGCTGCCAAGGATAAACAACTAGATTGTGGGATCCCACACATATCAAGCATTTCAAAAATACACACAATATGCTCAATATGTGTAAATACAACATGGCATCACAACATAACTCTCGACTCAAATATTTATTCATTAGGCTCGAGGGCGAGATATTACAAACATGGGTCTCATGACCCAACACTCGAAACATACAAGTCAAAGCACAAGCGGAAGCTAAACATGTCGATGCAGAGACAAATATAAATGAAAAAGGCTGAGAAGCGACTATCTACCGAGATCTGCCGAGGGCACAAGATCGTAGCTGAGGTAACAAGCTAAATGTGAAGGCCACAGCGGAACTACTAGCGAGGCCAGCGTCTCTCGCAAAACATAAAATAAGCAAGCGTGAGTACAAGCGTACTCAACAAGACTTACATCAGAACTAACTACATATGCATCATTATCAACAAAGGGGTGGTGGAGTTTGGTTGCGACAAGCCAGCTTTGACTCGGTGGCTATCTGAACTACATTGCAAGTAACTCTTTTGAGGTGGCGCTGCGAGTCCACATATTCACCATATCAATACACCACTATGGACCCGCTCCGTCTCCCTACAAAACGCCATCCATAGCACTCACACTTATTTTGCGCATTTTAGGTATCCACTTTCACTTGTCTATGAACTGATATAGGCAACCCAGAAGTCCATTTCATGGACACGGCTATTGAATAGATCATATTAACCTGGGGTGTACTTCTTCACCTGCGCTTTCGCCACTTACGCCATGTACACCTCGTGTATCGGGCAACCTTCAGCGGAAACCTGGCGAGGAGTCGGCCATGACCTGACTAACCATACAAGTCTCTCGTCGAGGTTTATCGCCTATTGGGTTCCATCCTCAAGGAGATCCGGCGGGGTGTAGCTTACGGCCCCAAGCGATGTGAGCAGGGTTCCGAGACACCAAGCGATGCGCCCGATACACGTGCCACGGTGTATCTACATAACATAGCCCACCCCTAGGGTCAGCGCTTCATACGGCCCCAACACATATCCTACAAACACGAAACTAGTTGAAACTCACAGGGCGGAGATCGAGTTGATTAATAAGTCGAGAGGGCACTTAAGCATTCCAATGCGTGGTAGTAGCTGTTCATGGATCACGAACACAGAACTCAGTTCACGAGGGCGGCTGCAATGAGACAACCCACCATGTACTCCTACATGGCCTCTCACTACCTTTACCAAATCGTGTTCACACACTTAGCTCTCAACAGTGGGACATGTTCACACAACCATTGCAATTCATTCCCGATGAATGGACTGACTCAACTCTAAGCGTAGCAGGCATGACAAACAAGCATGAATGAGTAGGCACAACATGGCTCAAACAACTCCTACTCATGCTAGTGGGTTTCATCTAATTCTTGTGGAATGACAGGTCATCACGAGAGGATAAAGGGGTTCAGCTACATGCAGCGGGTAACACATGAGTCGTTGTTGTCCTAATGCAATAAAATAGAGCAGGAGCGAGAGAGTGGGTTTATATCGGAATGAACAAGGGGGTTTTGCTTGCGTGGAACTTCCGAAGATAATATAGCTCTTCATTAGTGTCATCGGTCTCATCGTCGAAACCACGTCTATCGAGAGGGGACAGACACCGGCAACTGAGGAAGAACACAATCAATGCAATGCACATATATGATGCATGCTCATGACATGGCAGCATCTTTGGTGTTTTGAGCTAATGCAGCTAACAACAAAAGTTAAATGAAGTTGGTTTGAACCCTAAGTTCAGATCAAACTCCATATGTGAAATTCAAATGCCATTTATATGATTTGTGCTAAACAGCAGCTATAAGTTGTTCTAACATGCATGAAAATAGTACAGATGGATAGATTGGATTTTTTCGATAATTTTCATATATAAATTATTTAATTTGGAGTTATGGTTGAATTTCTATGAATTTTAGAAGCTTGAGCTATTTTACGGAATTTCCTGAATTAAAATAAATCAATCGAATTAATCGTCGACATAGCGTCCTTGTGATGTCGATTAGTCAAGCTGGGTCGGCCAGGTCAAACCTGACCGATGGGACCCGATTAAATCGATGTCTCGGGCTGGTGCAGGTGTATGACAGGTGGGACGGTCAGCGTTTACTTGACTAAGTCAAAATCGACACGTGGGGTCCACGAGGATAGCACTAATCTAAGCAGAACAATTAAACTAACCTAATTGGGCTCCGGGCCCACATGGCGATGGCTCAAGGGGTGTTAGTTAGGCGCTAATAGCAGCATGCGTCGGCGTGGCGGAGTTAGGCAGTGGCGACCTCAATCCCAGCGGCGTCCGTCGGAGTTGCGCCGAGAACAGCGGATAGATGCTCGAGGGCACGGTAGCCATGCCAGCAGCGCATCTAGGAGACCAAGGGAGGTCTTGAGGTGGCGGGGTTCACGGAATGGAGCTCGCATGGCGGCGCCGGCTGTCGGTGTACTAGGTAGGGGTACCCTAGTATCCTGAACTTGTGCGGGCGATTCTGACACCCAGCGGCAAGGCTTGGGGTGACCGCCAAGGTCCTCGTGGTTCCTTTGGAGCCATTCAAGAACAAAGTATTCAAGCCAAGGAGACAAGGCCCGGCAAGAGGAGCTTGCGGGAAGATAACAAGGCATCTCAAGGAACTTGCCGTGGCGCGCAGCGTCCGGCGAACCCGATGGCGACAAGCTTCCGGACGCGACAAGACAGCGACCGCGGCAAGGTGCTTGCAGCGTCTAACTACCACTCTGTACCAGCGCTCCAGCACATCCACCAGCGTGTGCATACAGGACCTTTCGGTAGCGCGTGGCAAGAAAGGCTGTCTTGACGGCGATCTTGTGATAACAGCGAAGTGACAAGATTGCCATCGTGTGGCGGTGGCATCCACAGCGGTCCCTTTTGCACTATTTGGGCGGCGTGGGCGGGCAATTAATGCCTTTGTCCCCTGCCGTCGAGGTTAGGTATGATAAGCTGTGCGGTGGTTGTACCAACATAATTCCTTTTCCATTTTACCCTTGTCTATGTTGCCACAGCCGGATACCCTTTATCATATAAAAGGAGGCCCATGCATAGCGTAGGGGGGGTTCGGAAGGAAAAACACTCACACTCGGTCTCGTTAGCAGCTAGTGTATCTTTGTAGCACTCAAGCGCTCGAGCAAGAACTCAATACATTCGGACATGCAGCGGTAGGAGTATTATCTCTCGGAGAGCTCGAAGCTGGGTAAACTGCTCGTGCTAGCCGCCTCAATCTGCTCTTAGTGCGATCTCCGCCCCCTTGAACGAAAGGGCTCGGTCCGCCGATCCCATAGGTGTTCGTGGATCAGTTTCCCGACATCTTTGGCGCGCGCCGGGTAAGGCGTCGAGGTTGTGTGAACCTGATTCAACGTTCACCGAGCTAGATCTTCATCTTCTTCATCGACATGCCACGAAGAAGAAGGCTTGGCGGATGTTCCGTCCACGTCGATCCCACCACCACGGAACAAGCGGGTGGTGGGGTGAAACGCCGGCGAAAAAGCGGGCATCGGCGAGGGCCACGGTGCTGCAGGTCAAGGACAAGGCTGCGCGGACCTCGGCGTCCGTACATGCACAGCGCCCATCTCGGGGAAGCGGCGGGACCGGCAACATCATGGTATTCATAGTTCCATCGTTCGTTGGGCCAAGATCGAGCTGGTGGACCTCGGGGTGCTCAAGACCAGCATGCGCCAACATCTTGGCACAAGCGAAACGCGGTCGCTGGGCGGGATCTGCTCCTTCTAACATAGTTAGAAGTCGAGCATATCCGCTCCTCGCGCCGTTCACCACTGCCGCCCACCACTCCAGCGAAGCTTTGGCGCGAGCTCAAGCTGCTCTGGATTACCCTCAACGTCGGATAAGATCGATGAATGGAGGCCACCATTCGAGTCTCATCGGCCCAGCAGCGACACTCCGTGGTAGCGAGTACATTGCTGCGGCGGCAGGACTGCGAGCATGAGCGATGGCGGCGAAAGCGGTGGGGTGCAACCACCATGCACTCTCCACCCGAAGGCCAAGATCGCCGACTTCGCCCGATCCACCTCGGCAGCGACTCCACCGCATCATCAAATCCACGAGCTCGTCGCGATCAGCGCCAAGTTCTTCACGAGCAGCGGCAAGAAAGGCGCTCGAACTCGCGCCGAGCACCGAAGAAAGCGGCGTCAATCGGACCAACCGCTAGGCCCTCTGTCGACATGCATGCACCAGAACAGGCGACTTGCCGTATCACGGTAGGTTGCCCTGCGTTCACTCGTGAGCTCTGGCGAGTCGATGGCCCACGAAGAATTTCAAGCGGGCGTACCAAAGAAATGCGGCGGCAAGTCGCATCCGTCGGAGTTCCTCAGCATCTACACCATCGCGGTGCAAGCTGCCGGGGGGCGGGACGACAAGATCCTGGCCAACTACTTCCCGCTGGAGCTCAAGCCTAATGTCAGATCCTGGCTCATGCACTTGCGGACAACTCCATGTCCTCTGGACAGACCTATGCCATCGGTTTGTCGGCGCCTTTACGGTGACCACAAGCCTCATAGCCAAGAAGTGACCTTCATCTGCTGCGCCCGGAAGGAAGGAGAGCCCTGCGCAAATACATTGAGAGATTCAGCGCGTACGGCACAACATCCCAGATGTCCACCTGCCGCGGTAATCAGCGCATTCCATCGGAATGTGCGAAACCGCGAGATCACGGGAGGAGATGGCAATGTGCAAGATCGAGGCGTCGATGAGCTATATGCCTGGCCGACAAGTGTGCGTGCTCGGGAAGGAGAAACTCCCGGAGAGAATATTGAAGCGGGAGGATCGATAGTGAGGAGGCTGCCCGACAAAGAAAAACCGGCGGCGGAACAACGGGAAGAAGAAAGGCAAAGATGTGCTAGTCGTTGAGCAGTCCGGCAGCAGAGGTGGCGCCAAGAAAGCCAAAGCTGGTAGTTCGGCGAGAAATTACGCGAGCACCAACTACCGGCTGTGGCGGTCGCCGACAAGCAAACCGGAACCAACAAGCGATACTACAAGATCCACGCACGAAGGGCCATGACCTCGAGCTGCAAGAAGGTCGAGCAGCTTGTCGAGCAACAAAAGGCTGAATCTGACGGCGACAAGGAGAAGGCCAGGAAGGTCTTTGGAGGGCGGCAAGCGCCCGGCGAGGAGGCGCCCATACGGCAAGGCCAAGTAGCGGCAAGAGACAGACCTCCCAGCGGCGCGATAAGGATGAAGATAGCGGCGGCGATGAAGATATGGATGATGGCGAGACCGATGAGCAGGAGTTCGAGAAAGCCATAGAGGTCTGTGCGTTTGGCGGTGCTTCTCGCATACTTCACACCGCCAGCTCAAGCGGTGGGTGCGAGAAGTCAATCGGCGAGAACCACCGTCGAGTCCGCAAGCCTCGAAATGGTCCAGCCGCCTATCATCTTTGATATTGAGGACCACCCTGATCACATAACTGCGGTCGGTGCTTGCCGATGTTGGTTTCACCAACTATCCGCAACCTCAAGGTCACTAAGATGCTAGTTTGGCGGGGCGGCTTGAACCTGATCTCCTCGCGGTAATCCGGAAAATCCAGATCCACGATGGCGAGCTCGAAGAGGCGGGCACATTCAAGGAATCAATCCGGGAAGGAGCAAGCGAAGGAAAGATCACGTTGCGGTGACATTTGGCGGCGAGTTGAACTTCAGGGCGAGAGGTCACTTTTGGCGTTCTTGACCTTCCATTGCCTTACAATGGGATACTCGGCCGTCCGGCACTTTCGCCAAATTCATGGCAGCCTCTCACTATACGCATACAACATCTTTGAAGATGCGAGGCCGATAAGTGTCATCTCGTCCTGGCGACAAGAAGGATGCTCTTATCTGCGCCGACAAGATCTACGGGAAGCGGCAGCATGACAGATCGCAAGTCACTTGCCGTTGAAGCTCCGGGCGAAGAAGAAGACCAAGTCCGGCAAGAGTTACGATGCCCACTCCGGCAAGCGCACCTCTTGGTGCTGTGCTACCATCGAGGGCGCTTTCCATCGAGCTCCACCGGCAAGTGTAAGAAGACAATGGCAGCTCCACGAGAGACCAAAAAGGTGTCGCCAAGGAGGATGGCTTGGTGGTACCATTACCATCGAGTGCCACTCTCGACCCTAAATAGGAAGCGGCTCGTTGCTTTCCTGCGAATTAACGTCGGCGTATTTGCATGGCAACCGTCGACATCCCGGTGTTCAGGAAAGTGTCGAGCACCATCTTGCCGTTTTTCCTCATCGCGGCCCGTCAAGCGAAAGTCGAGGAAGCGAGCGGTGGGCGCCAGAATTCATCGCGAAGAAATCAAAAAATTGGAAGCAGCGGGGCTTGTCGGAGGTGCTCCATTCCGTGGTTGGCCAACCATGTAGTCGTGCGCATAAGGCAAGCGGAAATGGAGGCTTTGTATCGACTTCACCGATGTCAATAAAGCTTGTCCCAAAGACCCATTTCCCTTGCGGCGCATCGACAATTATTGTCTCCACGGCGGATGTGACTTGCTTTCATTTCTTGATGCATACTCGAGGATACCATCAGATCTTCATGGCGAGAAGAGGATGAGGAAGACCGCATTCATCACCCCATGTGGCACATCTGTTTCGTACATATGCCTTTCGGTTTAAAGAATGCTGGTTCAACATTTGCGAGGTAGTCCATGGCGCTTTTGAGCGCAGAGATACAGAAATGTGGAAGCCTACATGGATGACATAGTGGTGAAAAGCAAGGACAAAGCGACTCGATTCAAGATTTAAACGAAACCTTTGCAAATTGCGCAAGATCAACCTCAAGCTCAACCCGAGAAGTGTGTGTTTGGAGTCCCCTTGGCAAGCTTCTCGGGTTCTTCATCTCTCGTGAGGAATTGAAGCCAATCCCGACAAGATCAAGGCCATTGAGCAGATTGAAGCACCAAAGTGCGTCAAGGATGTCTGAACTTGCGGTTGCGTAGCTGCTCTCGGCGAGTTTATCTCTAGAGTGCTGGTAGCGCCTGCCATTTTCAAAATATTGAAAAGGCAGGTCAATGAAATGGACTCGAGCGGAGGCTGCCTGCAGGACTTAAAGAGATACTGTCCACCACTCCAACACTTGTCGCACCTAAGCCACAAGAGAAGTTGCTGCTATATATAGCGGCAACCAATCAAGTGGTTAGTGCTGCGTTAATGTAGAGAGGGAGGCGGATGATGAGCCAGCAACCACGGCGAGATGCATCCGGCGACAAGCGAGGGACTTCACCGGCAAGCTCTGGTCCCGACAAAGATGGATCTGCGCGGTAGCGTGAGAAGATCTGAAAAAGAATGGTGCAGCGCCCGGTTTACTTTGTCGGTTCCCTTCTGCGGGGGCTAGGTCAAGGTACTCTGGTGTGCAGAAATTGCTTCGGCCTTCTCATGGCCTCGGCTCGCCATTACTTCCAAGCACATGAGATCCACGATCGTCACTCGTTTTCATTTGAAGAGGATCTTGCAAAATCCGAAGCAGCAGGCAGGATTGTCGGTGGGCCTTTGGAACTGTCAAGCTTTGGCCTCAAGTTTGAGAGCACTTCAACTATCCAAAGCGAGCATTGGCGGAGTTCATAGCAGAATGGGCGTAACACAAGATGAAGAAATTAAAGCGAGCATCCCGTCAAGGAAGCAAGCAAGAGTGGCTGATGTACTTTGATGGTGCCTTCTCCTGCAAAGGCGCCCGGTCTTGGGCGTGCTACTTGTTGCACCCGGAGAGCACCTCAAGTCGTAGTCGGATGCACTTTCCCAAGGAGCAAGCAACGAACAATACCGCATGAGTATGAAGGTTTGCTTGCGGTCTCGAGATCGCGATGACCTTGGGATCAAGAAGCTCATTATCGGGGTGACTCACGACTTGTCGTCCGCCAAGTGAACAAAATTATCGAGTCCGTTGATGGAAGCTTACGTTGATGAAGTGAGAAAGCTAGAAGAGCACTTTGACGGCCTCTGGATGTAACATGTTCAAGAGCTCGAACAACATTTCCGATGGCTTTGTCGAAGTCGCCGCACTAAGTTACAATGGAACCAGGGATCTTTGTGCTCAAAGCTGACTCAACCGTCTGTAACACCATCAAGCTGGACGAGCAAGAAGAGGAAGTTGATTTCGGTGACTATTTTCGGCGAGCTCCCGAAGCCGCCGCCAAGAAGGTCCTCAAGATCAACACTAAGGGTCTTTGAGGCGATCTGCTCCGGCAAGCCCTAAGTTTGTCCGTTGAAGCGAGCGCTCCCGACAAGTTTTGCTCCGGCAAGCTTGCGAGGCGTCAACTCGGTGAGCCCAGATTCTCGTCGTAAGCGGATGTTCCGCAGCAGCGGATGTGCCTTTAGTCCTTGTTGTCGAGCATAAGCTCCGGTATGGGAACATAAGATTGTCCGTTTCGTTGAGACGGAGAACTTCCGAAGAGCAAGAAGAAGCGTAAAGATTAGCCCGGCGGTCAAGTATGTACCAGTTTGTCGACAACACAGCATGCGAAGAAGACTCAACGGTGTGAAATTGAAGTGTATTCACGGGAAGGCGGACAAAAGCTGTTGGCGAAGATACATGGAGGCATATGTGGTCACCACATTGGCGCAAAACACTGCCGGCAAAGCGTTCGGCAAGGTTTCTTTTGGCCGACAGCCCTCCGGGATGCAAGCTGCACAAGTAACCAAGTGTGAAGCGTGCGGTTCCATTCCAGCGAGATACACCAGCCAGCTCAAGCTCTCGGATGATCCCTTTATCCTGGCCATTTTGATGCAGGGCTCGACATCCTTGGCCCCTTTCCCGAGCTGTCGGGGCTTTGAGTACTTATGCGTTGCAATCGACAAGTTCACAAAGTGGCGGAAGTGGAAGCGATGAGGAAGGTGACAGCGGTCGCGATCAAGTTCTTGGTCGATTGTTTGCCGCCGGGATCCCTAACGGGATCATCACCGACAACGACACGCAATTCACGAGCCGCACCTTCATGCGATCGTCCAAGATCTTGGCGCCAAGGTCTGCCGCTAACCATTGCTCATCCGAAATAGCGGTCAAGCGGAGAGGCGAATCTTGAAGTGTTCTGCGGGCTCAAGACCAGGACTTTCGACGAGGCTGCGCAAGTGCGGAAAAAGCTGGATTGAGAGCTGCGGTGGTTCTTTGGTCGTCAGGGCGGACGCCGTCGAGCCTTGGCGGACACCTTCGCTCTAGTCTATGGAGCAGAGGCAGTTCTCCCCACGGAACTTCGTATCGGGTCACCTCGAGTGCTCGCTTATGATGAGCTTGAGCAAGAGCGATTGCGACAAGATGACGCTGCTCCTTGAGGAGGACCGTCTTCGGGCGGCTATGCGAGCTGCTCGATACCAGCAAGCTTTGCGCCGCTACCATAACCGCAAAGTTAATGCGAGAAGTCTCGAGGAAGCGACCTTGTTCTTGGCGCGTTCAGTCCGCCAAGAATTCCAACAAGTTGGCCTTGAAGTGGGAAGGCCCTTACGGGTGAAGCGAGTCACTAGGCCTGGCGCTGTCAGCGCCTTGAGACCGAAGATGGCTTTCGGTGAGCAACTCTGGAACATTGAGCATCTTCGTAAGTTTTACCCGTAGAGGCGCGGTTGTCGGAACCTGTTCCGGCAACCACCTTTATACAAAGTCTTGCCGATGTTGCATGTAATCATTTATGCGAAGCGAGCGCGCAGACCCGTGCATAAGTAAAGCTCATGTGCTCCGCACATCTTGTCAATTTCATGCTTTCTACTTTATTTTTGCATGCGTTATCTGACACTTTGTGCCGCGCCTACCCCCGGTAAGCAATAACGAGCCGTAAGGCTCCATATCTTTATTTTATTCTTCTTGCTCTTTCTCAAAGAAAGGAAGGTTCCCTCGCCCACAATTTTGCTGGGGGGAAAGGAGAAGATAATGGTGTGCACCAAGCGTCGTTCGAGGAAGTTTCGCCTTACTGGGAAGCAAACGACAGAAAAGCTAAGTTGCTAAAGTTTGAGCAATCCGTTTTAAAAATTTTAAGTTATCTTCCTCGAACGACCGTGCTTTGTATGGAAAACCTGTGTGGCGGAGGAACCAACTCGTAGCTAGTTCTTGGCGCTTACTTTGTTTGAGTCCGCTCAACAACTTAAGTGAGCTGCGACTAGTTGCAACAAGGTTTCTTGTCGGTGGCGGCACCGCTTGACGGCTGTTGACATCCGCACTCAGCGCTCATGACTAAGGTACCAGCGCCGACAAGTTCCCTAAAAGCGTAGGGCAGAAACATACGAAGGAAGGAATCAAGTAAAGGAGATAACATAGCAATTGCTACCCGAAATAGAGTCATATTACAAGATAGCTTGTCGCAGCTCTAACAGATTGTTCTCATAACATGACCAGCGGCGGGAGGAGAAAGAAAATGGGCGGCCTAATCTACGCGATCGCCCTCAACCCTCTTGATCCCGCTCACCTTGTCCACAATGGGTGCGACAAGGGTCTTGAGCGCTTCCAGATCAGCATCCGGCGGCAAGGTCCTAAGGACGTTCGTGAGGTTGAGGCTTGGGTTGCGGAAGGCCACCTTCACCGGCACCTTTGAAGAGCTCCAGCGCGAGATCATCGCGACTCATCGACCAGCTGCTTTGGGATCTTCTCCGGAGTCATTTGGAGGGCGTCGCCACGCCTTTGAAGAACAAGCTGAGCTTGGCGCTGGGTTGGAGGTGCTCATCGGAGGAATACCGAGATCCTCCATCCCAGCTGCGCCGACTCCTGTCGATGGCTGCGGCAACATCCACGAGACCCTCGGTCCGGTGCTCACGTTCTCCCTAAAAGCGTTACAGGCGGCAGCAGCTTCATGGCGGCGCCTCGTCGGCCTTGATCTTCTCCTTCAAGGCCACCTCCTGCTCCACAGCGCCGTCCAGCGTCTCGATCAAAGTAGTCAGCTTCAACTCAAGATCTCGTTGGAGTCCTTGGCGGCGCTAAGCTCCTTGCTCCTCTCGGCAGAGGCGACCTGTAGCTTCGCCAAGGGTGTGGCGTCCTTCTCGCACTCACGCTTGAGCGCAGCAAGCTCCTCGCCGCTCGCCTTGCGATCGGCCTCCAGCTGCGCCACCTTCGCCTCCAGCTCCTTCTTGGCGGCCTTGGCACCTGCGGCAGCATCCTCTGCTTCCTTGAGAGCCCCGCCGAATGTTTTCTCGCGCGCGGCAAGCTCCTCCTCGTGGTTGTCAAGGTTAACCTTCCCTGCGCCAACTTCGCCTTCCTCTGCGAGCAGCTTCTCGGCGGCAAGCATCTGTTGCTCTTCAACTTCAGCCTTCTCGAGGAGGAAGGCTTTCGCTCCTCGGCGAGTTGCTCGCTCCTCTGCCGGGGACGGAGAGCTTCTTGGTTGAGGCCGGAGCTCCTCCAGCGCTTCTTGATGTCGCTCCGCCTTCACGACAAGCGCTTCTCGGGATACCAGCTTGGCACTGTCGGAGTAGCGGTAGGCGACAACAGCTTCCGCCTGCTGCTCCTCCTCGGGCTCGCCCGCTGCTGCTGCTTTCGGCGTCGTCAGCGTCAGCCAAGGAGGCGAGCAACTCTTCATCAAAGGTTTCTCCTTGATCGGCGCCACAGGGCTCGGCGCCCGGGGAGCTTGATGAAAGCGCCATCGCCGACCTTCAAATAAGCGCCGGGCTGGGGCTCTTGAACTGACCTGCGGCGGCGGCGGAGGATCGGCAGTCGGCGTGGCGCTGGCGCTCCTGCGGCCTCGGGGCCGTCGGTCGATCGCGGACCCCTCGCCCGGCTTCTGCGGCGGCAGCTGGCGGCCTCTCCGCGGCGGGATCATCAGCACCGGCTTCTTCTTCCGGTGGCGGCGTCGTCGGTATTGCCAGCGTGTTCTCCTCGCCCAGCGACCTCGGTTTCCATCGGCTCCGTGGCGGATGGATCGGCGACGGAAAAGGAAGAAAAGTCAAGCAAATATTCAAAAGAAGATCGAAGAAGAAGAACCCAAGGGAAGTTTTCAAGCAAGAGGATTACTGTCTTGGGATCTCTGATCGTGGTCTCCGTCGCCGGGAAGTCGCTGGTCTTTGTCCCTTCTTTGGAGAACTGTCCTTGCGGAGACTTCTCCCTTGGGAGAATTCTCCTTGTCAAAATCCTCCTTGGCGGTGTAGTGAAGCAGATGGCATGTCGGGGCGGCTTCCGGGCACTCTGGTGAGGCTGCTCTGCTCCTCATAAACCAATTGTCGGATGTCGGCAAAGAAAGAGCACCCATGCGCGTCTAACGGCGAGAAGTAAACCATATACTTACGCTGAGGGGCTGCTTTGGGGAATAGTTGCGGGCCGGCAAGGTGGTCTCGGACACACCTGCTTTGTCGCGGTGGGTTAGTCCTCGATGACAATCACGGGACCTTGGCTCTCTCCGCGCTCTACGGGCTAGAGTCACGAAAAGGAATGGGTTGGAGTAAAGCAAATCAGATACAAGACAAAACAGCAAGAATTGAAGAACTACAAGTCTGACAAAGAATCTTACTCTTCCTCTTCCTCGCGGAGCTGGCGCGGAGGTCGGTCGGCCCACCTTGGCGCGACAAAGGCGGAGAGTAGGTTCCCTTAGCCGCTTGGCGGGAAGCGAAGCGGTGGTCGGGAGGCCCGCTCCGATTACTTGTGGCGTGAGGTCTCCAGCACTTGATGCTTAACTGCGGTGGAAGCGCGTCGTGTGGTGGCTGGCTGTTGACCCGTCTGTCGCCCCGCTACTTCCCCGGCCTTGCGGAGGCGCCTTCTTGGTGGAGCTGGGGGCTCCGCTTGCGGTGAGCTGACTGAAGGGGAGAAAGAGGAGGAGTCGACCTTCAACGAGTCGCTCGCGCCCTCGGCGGGCTCACTCGACTCAGCTTCAGGCCCGACACGCTCTCCCTCACCGGCAAGCTCCTCTTGCTCGGCAAGGCTTGCCGCCTCTGCCGCCTCTGTCTCCTCCACGGTGAATCCAAACTCGCCCGCGGCAGCGGCTGACGCCGCCTCTTCTAGCCTAGTGGCGATTCGCTGCATCTCGCGTTGGTGGTGTCATGAGTAAGGCTCTTACATTCATCAGGCGGACCGGCATTTCTACCAAGCCGTCAAAGAACTCCCGCGCGGCGTCGTCTGCAGGCTCTTGCCAAGTTGGGACAATTCCATGCGAATCGCTGGCGGCATCATTACGCGGATGCGGTCGGCGAGGAGTTGTTACTGCTATCGACACCCCTCGGCAACCTGAACGCCGGGATGATCGAGGATCGTGCTTGAACAGTTCGGGATCATCGCGTCCGGTTCGGGCAGTGAAGTTGAAGTTGAGGCCGGCGCAGCCTCATGATATCCGCCGCGTTACGGAACTCCCGGCGGGTCTCCTCCTCTCTGCGGGGGCAATGCGGCGAAGAAAGTCTATGCCAGGCGCCTATAGTGAACCCGGCAAGCTGAGGCGTGGGATCCGGGTAGCGGCAATCTTCACCTATCGTCTTCGGGGGCCACGTTGCTCCAATCGTTGCCGCGCACTACTGGGGCTTGGCGCTGGGCGGTAAATGGCTGCGGGTTCTCCTCGACAATCCAGCACCAGTCCGCTCTCCACTCATCCCACTTGCTGCGGAGGTCTCCCTCCAGATAAGCTTCCTTCTTGCCAGTTCTCGAGATCCAGGCGATTCCGCCGGATAAAGGCTCCCCTCTCTCAACTTGGGGCATAAAGAAGTGGCGGAAAAGAGCTACATTTGGATAGACTCCGACAAAATTTTCGCAAAGATGTGCGAAGACTGCCATGGTCAGAACGACATTGGGGGTAAAGTCAAGGAGGCGGAACCCGTCGGTGTTCATAATGTCACAGAAAAATTCAGAGAAAGGCGGGCGAGCCCGATAGAAGCTGCTTGAAGAAGGATATCCATTGAAGCCAGTTCAGCGGCAGTAGGAGTACCTTCATCGCGGATGCGCTCAGCGTCTCTGTCGACCGGAAGAGGTAGTAGTACTCCCTCGGATCCTTGCGGCGGCTGAGGGGAAGGTTGCCGCTCCTTTACATGGCGCCCTTGAGCAGCTGCGCCTCGGCCGACTTCACAACCTTCGGCTTTGAACCATGGCGGAGGTGGTGAGAAGAGATCGGCGTTGGTGGTGCCGGTGGCGATGAAGCGGGCGCTGCTCTCTTTTCAGCCTTGGGAAGAAGGGGGCAGCGGAGGTTTTGAGATTGGAATAGCAACGGCGAGATGGGCGAACTGCCCTGTTTCCCCTGCTTATAAAGAGGGAGGCGGGCGTTCCGTCTTTCGAATAAAAAACCACCACGATCTCTCCCGGCGCTGCCTTGACGCGTGCTGTTTTGAGGAGGCGCGGTGGATCGGAGTGAGATCTGGCGTAGCCAGACGCAGCGTGCCCGTGCCTGTTTTGGGCCTGGCCCAACAGCGCTTCGACACCGTGTGTGGCCCAGGCCGGGGCTCCTGCCGGTGTACTAGGTAGGGGTACCCTAGTATCCCGAACTTGTGCCGCAGGCAGTTCAGCACCAGCAGCAAGGCTTGCGGAGTGACCGCCAAGGTCCTCCGTGGTTACTGGAGCCATTCAAGAACAAAGTATTCAAGCCAAGGAGACAAGGCCCGGCAAGAGGAGCTTGCGGGAAGGCCAACAAGGCATCTCAAGGAACTTGCCGCGGCGCGCCCGTGTCGGCGAGGCCCGGTGGCGACAAGCTTCGGACGCGACAAGACAACGACGCGGCAAAGGTGCTTGCCGCGACAAACTACCACTCTGTACCGCGCTCCAGCACATCCACCAGCGTGTAAGCCACAGGACCTTTCGGTAGCGTGGCAAGAAGCTGTCTTGCGGCCGGCGATCTTGTGATGGCAGCGGCAATGACAAGATTGCCATAGTGGCAGCGGTGGCATCCTGACGGTCCCTTTTGCACTATTTGGGCGGCGTGAGCGGGCATTTAATTCCTTTGTCCCCTGCCGTCGGGGTTAGGTATGATACCTTTATGCGGTGGTTGTACCCACCGCAATTCCTTTTCAATTTTACCCTTGTCTCGTTGCCACTGTCGGAACCCTTTAGCATATAAAGGAGGCCCATGCATAGCGTAGGGGGGTTCGGAAGGAGAAAAACACTCACGCTCGGTCTCGTTAGCAGCTAGTGTATCTTTGTAGCACTCAGCGCTCGAGCAAGAACTCAATACATTCGGACATGCAGATAGTAGGAGTATTATCTCTCGGAGAGCTCGAAGCTGGGTAAGCTTCTTGTGTGCCGCCTCGATCTGCTCTTCATCGATCTCTGCCCCCGCCCGAACGAAAGGGCTCGGTCCGCCGGTCCCATAGGTGTTAGTGGATCAGTTTCCCCAACACCGGCGTTCGGGTGAACTGGGTTTCGGGGTTAGGGAGCATGGCAGGAGGCAAAGTGGGGTGCTCGACCTCACAGGGGTGCGAGCGCGGCAGCGTCTTTGAGTTGCAGCTCTAAACAGCAGTGTCTGGCGACATGGCGGCGGCGAAGGCTTTCGGGCTCGATCGGAAGGCGGGGCTCTGGGCAGGAGAGAGAGGGAGAAGCGAGGGAAGCAGAGGAGCTCACGGGGAGTTCGTCGGCGGTCTCATTGGGCTCGGGGAGGCTGAAGGCAAGCCGAATCGGGGTCGGCAATGGCGCGCCGAGGTTGAAAACGATCGTGTGGAGGTGATCTGAGCTTCCGGCTCGTGTGGCTGGGTGAGGGGTCGAGGGCAGTGGCGGATCCTCTGGGCTGCTCGGCGGCGGGGAGGTGGTGTGGCCTTGTGAGCAGCGTCGATGGCGGCAGCTGCGCCCGGTGGTCTGTGAGAGGGAGGCGAGAGGAGGAATGGGGTCGGGGGAGAGAGGAGGAGGAGGAGGCGAGGGAGTGCGTGGCGTCGCTGGGGCATCAGGAGGAGCAGGCAGGTGGGAGGGAGGAGGTGGAGGCCTCGGTGGTGGCGTCGACCGCCTCTGCCTCTTGGCAGAGGTGGAAGAAGACCAAAGCGCCCCTGGTGGGCTGGGCGAATCTGCTGGGCCACCCGGTGAGTGGGCATGAGTGGCGACAGTAACACTCTGTCTCTATTTTAATTTTTGTTTCTGTTTTCTATTTTACGCAGCTTTGTGGCTTTATTAAAATACTAAATCAATCCCAAAAAGCATGCAACTGCTCATGACCACTGTTGGAAATATATCCTCTGATAAACATTTCAGTTTGGGATTATTTGAGCATTTAAACTATTTAGTAGCATTAAATGCCCAAATGCAAATACTTTATGAATTAATCCGATTGACCAAATATGTCATGAAAAATGTGCAGCACCTCTGGTTATGGTTTATAGCATTTTCCAGAAATGATGAACATTTTCTAAAGCCATTTTGAATTCCTTTGAAAAATATTTTAGTTGAACCTATTTGAATTCCTTTAATGCTAGGGTTTAGGTAATCCCCATTTCAACTTAAATAGAATTTAAACATGATGCATGGATGCGAGATGCCACTAATTACAACCAATTACGGGGCTGTGGCGAAATACTATTTGATCATTGAAAATCCTCAACAACTGTTGTTCTTGAAATTCTTGCTTGCTTGCATTATGGTTAATCCATAAGCATAATAATCTTATTGGCATCCTTGCCACTATCCTTTTGAGTCCATTGATTCAATAAGATGCGAATTCTCGCATTCCTCAGTCGAATCCTAGAATTCATCCTTTCGGCTCAGATGTCATATTAAGCATGAGCTAGATCTCGACCAATCAAATTGTTGTCGATTGTACCCCTAAGGCTATTGAACTTATCCATCCCTAATCAGAACATTGCTTCTGATCCCTTGATTTGAAAATCATAATTCCTTTGTTATCTAAGCATCGAATTATTCGATGTTCTATAATATGATGCCGTGCATTCTTTACGGAGTGTCGATACTCACATCAGCTCCGTTGTGGATCGCCCGATCCATTGTTGGATTTCATCCGACATCGTCCTTCATATTCAATAACCTTTTGAGCCTTTCCACGGGTATATAATGCCTTTGGTAAATTGTATTCTCTGCTTTGTCAACCATGCTCTACTTTCGAGCTGGTGATAATTACCGATGTTCATGGTATATGTTCTAAGAAGCCCCGATGGGTTGAACATATGCCTTCCTTAATATGTGTGAACTCGAAAGTTTTCATGAGTCATACTCTTCTGGTATCTTGCCAGATAAAATTTCAACACTACAACTTCTTCGAAAATGAGAAGTGAATGAAAGGTTATGCATTGGAGAAGTGGGAGTCGACCTTGAACTTTGTGTTCATGCCCATGGACCCGATGTGGAACTTATCATGGGAGTTTCTTGCCAAATATTTACTCATTCGAGTAATTCTTTCGATGTCATTAAATTGGACCCTTTGAAGTTATGGTTTCGACCATATTGTTCTTCTTTGTTCCCATTTCTCGGGCAAGTTTAAACATTTGTCTTCTGCGGATCAATACCCCAGCCCAACCTTTACTTTGATCTACCATCAAGTATTACACTCTGGTATCTCAAGAATATCATGGAACTGCATAACTTCTTATGGGTTCTTCATAAACTGTTACGATTCCAATTTTCACAGGTTACGGGTTGTAGTCAGCGAGAACACCAAAAATGAATCGAGTCCATAATCTGATTCAATAACTCTAAGTAATTTTCGTTGCTTACGAGTTTAATAATCCTTCAAGTCATCCAAAGCCTGACCGGCTATATCATTATCGTGCTAAATTTTAAACTTTGCTACCTGGTCCTTATTCCCGGAGCACAACTTTTGACGATGAGCCAAGCTTACGTCGATCTTCCTCGTCTTATCATTTTGCCTTGAACATCAACCTTGATTCTGAGTGTGTGTCATCCCCGCAGTTCTAATGACCCTTTGCTTCACCATTGCTTTTTCTTGATGTCATCGCGATCGATTACATCTTCATGAAATCTCTCGACAAAGGTGTCGTGATCATCATCAACATTACGGGTTCTTAGAGATATCTATCAATTCATGATGAGAAATACTATCCTTGCCCCTCGATGATTTGTGTTATCATCGACAACATTACTGCCTTCCCTCCAACACAACCTTGTCCATGTTTCGTATTATACCTTAAGATCCTTGCTATCCAACATTTGTTCTTTACCTTGGAGTATTACCATCTTTTATGTCAAGAATGTCGTGAGAATTTCACCACCTCTTAAGAATTCTTGATATAGTAATACTTCTCGCCATCTCCGTTCATATCTTGGTCCCCATGTTGTTTCTAACCGGGATACCAGCCATTTAACTATGATGTGTGAAGTCAAAACTTCTAGCAACCCTATTGCTTGTAAGTTAATGAACGATAGTTACATTATTTGTGTATTGGATATCGTATCACCCTTCTAACATTGATCTTGATACCAAAGCCCATATTTCGGGAGCACCTTTCAATCAATGTTTAATTGTGTATGCATTCCTCGAGCATACACCATTATATCATTTGATCTGACAAATGTTATCTCCTTGTTCACATTAGTGTGGAAATCCATCTTTTGAAAATCTCAATGAATTGTCACTGAGTCAATCAGCCACCTCCTCACCTATTCTTGATTTAATGATGAACTCTTGTTTCGCTCGCTCTCGTAGTTCATTTCCCGAGAATCTTACATTGTCATCTCGTCAACTTATGTTGCACCTTTTCTTCTCAGGCATCCTGAGGTATCCTGACACCAATCGGATCTGAACCTCGGTCAAATATGATGGTTGGAACATATTTCCAAGAGTTATAACATTGGTCTTTATATGACTCGGTAAGGTGATGTCATGCCTAGCACACCTGACCGGAGGACCTATTGTTATAGTTTCCTTTTTAGCAAGCTTAGCGATTCTTCCATGAGGAAATCATAAGACTTATTTTATAAGTTGTTCCTGATGAATCCTTTGCGTATGCAAAGTCCGACCTTTGCTTGAAGACCATGTCAATGCTATCTCGAAGCATGTATGTGGTACTCCTACCATCAATAAGAACATTTGAAGCACAGTGCTAAATTTTCCTTATCAGTTATCCAAACACAGTTGTATGGGTACATATCATGATTGTTCTTATCCCTTTTATCTGAATGGTCATGCCTTTGGTCTTATGTCATGGATATCATTCTCTACTTGTCCTTGGTAAGGATATACCCTTGAAATATGTGTTTAAACACATTTTCCTTTCCATTGTTCTGTTTAAACCTGATAATCACTTTTCCTTTCTGTTGGTTTGTTTAAACCTTCTTGTGATCTATATAATCTAAGCAGTAATGATTCACTACTTATGAAAACACCTCGGTGCACAATTCCGTCAGCAAAACCCTATTACTATTGTTGATGACATTTCGGTAGCCACCGATGGACGAGAACCTTGCCTATTGGCCCGCCTCGTTCAACGAGCAGGAAAATGGTTCTCTTCGTCCCTCGCCCTTGGTATCGATGTTTTTGCCGACATAACTCATAGGCTACCCTCTGACACGCCTTGCTATCATGGCCATGCAAGATGTCGGCCCCTTTTCTACATTCAACCACATGGTGGGCCCATAACCCACAGTTCCACAGGATCAAAACCTGACACTCCTGTACACCCCTTGTTCCCAAAGTTATTCCTACCGCGGGGACTCGTACATAATTCATGAGCCACCTTCCGATGAGATCATCAATTCTGGCATCAAACACAATAATTATTCCATCGCTTGAAACCCCTTTCACCTTCTGACTAGGCATTGAACGATTGCCTGGCTGCTTGAAACTTCTTATTGTACCTTCGAACTTTACTCTCGATGTGTTTTATTTGTTCAACTCGAGAGGTACTCTTATGCTCATTCATGGGTTAATCCCAGATTATTACCCTTATAGCATTACTGTCATTGCCGATCTGCCCGTTACCTATTCGTGAAATGCGATGAAGATCCCAAAGAAAGGATGTCGACTTCATCATGATGACTGAAGCGGAGAATTGAAGACATCAATGTATTGGATCGGTCTCTTGAGAAGAGCAAGCGAGAATGAGGAGACCGCTAGATTCTTTACCAAACCTCCCCCTTTTCACTACCTCTCAAATCTAGGGAATGAGATTTCTTGTAATGGAGGAGAATTGTGACACCGGATATTTAAGCTACGGTAAACCTCTATTAATGATGCCATGTCACCACAATTACTGTTACTAATCTCGGGTTGATTCGAAACCGTTTCAAATTTCAAATTTAAATTAGTGTCAACAATAAAAGTTTTCAAAAGTTGAAACAAAAATGTTAAATTGGGTGCCGAATATTACGAGGTAATTATAATAAAGCAAACACATTTTATAAAATGCCTAAATGATTTAAAATGAAATAAAAGCAGAAAAGTAGATAAAAGAAAATACAAAAGCGAAGAAGAGAAAAGAAAAAAAGGGAAAAGTGCCTGGCCCAACTACAGGCCAACCCGGCCCACTAGCCACTTCATTGGCCAGTCGAACCAACCCAACCGCCACCTCTTATCCCACACCCACGAAACCCTAACCTACCCCCTCCCCTCGCTCTCCCCCAACCCCTCGCTTTGGATCTGGATCGGGAGGAGCCCGATCCCCTTCTCCCTCGCTCGGCGCCCGACACCGTCGCCCGTCATCGCCTGGAGGCCGGCGCCCTCCCCCACCGGCCTGCCTCCTTGGCCTTGGCAGCGTCCCGCCCCCTCTCCCGATTGGATCGGGATCGGGAAGGCTTCGCCGCCCAGCGCCGGGCGCCGCCGCCTCGCAGGACCACCTCCCCGCCGTCTTGCTTCCGCGTCGACCCCGTCGTCCCCGTCATCCACCTCACGCCCCGTTGCCACGTTCCCTGCAAACCACCGTGAGGCCACCTGTTCTCCCATCCCTCTCATCCGCGCCCGCTGCGGTCGTCGCGTGCACCCAGCGACCCGGCGCGCCGATGCGTGCTTCGCGGCCGCCGCCGCCCCGCCGCGTGGCCTCACCTGCTCGGCCACCACGGCCATGGCCTGCTCTCGGCGCCCGCCGCGCCGGCCACCGCCCTGGTCGTGCCGTGACCCTCCTCCTTGCCTCGCTCGGCGTCTTGCGCCATTCATGCCATGAACCCTACGGATCGCTCGCTTTGCTCATGGCCTCGGCGCCATCGCCCCAGCGCCTGCGTCCCTGCCGCTGCGTAGTGCGCCCGCACCGCCTCGCGCGGGTGCGCCTGAATCGCCCAGCGTCCGCAGGCCCCCTCTAGGCCAATGACAAATGGGGCCCATGCCCCCCATAGAACGTTTTAAAAAAATTAATTAATTAATTAATTAAAAGAAATAATTAACAATTAATTTTGATTAGTTAAATTAAACAACTAATTAAACTAATTACACATTAGTTACCTAATTAACTTTGATCATTAATTAGTTAATTAAATAGTATGTGATGGGGCCCACCCTAATTAATACTAATTAGGTTAAATAATATGTCTAATTAAAATGTGTCCTTGACTAGTGGGACCCCTGGTCAGTTGACCATCAACCTGTTGACTGCTGATGTCGACACGACATCATCTTGATGTCATAAGTCAATTTTGAATTAAATTAAATGATTAATTAAATTCCGAAATTAATAAAATCTTTAGAAAATCATATCTTTTAATCCGTAACTCGGATTAAATTATTTTCAACATGAAAGTTGCTCGAGCAGCGAGGCGATTCGGATCGTAGCCCATTCGTCGTCACACACTAACATATCAAACTCACAACTTTCCCCTCGGCTCCTCTGCTTGAAAGCGAAACAGGGGATACTTTCCGGATGTTTCCCTTCACCAGTGTCACCTCATACGCGTTAGGGCACTCCTAGCATCACATTGCTTTGTCATGCATCGTTATGCATCTGTTTGCATTTATTCATTGTTTCTTCCCCTCTTCTTCCGCTGAACACGAGGCCAAGCCTTGTTGCTACCCAGTGCGACTACGGTGTTGGCGACCCTCCTTCTTGCGAGCAATCAGGCAAGCCCCCCCTTGATCACGGATATCGCCTATTCATTCTCTATACTACTTGCATTAGAGTAGTGTAGCATATTCTTGCTTTTGGTTAATCCTATTACGATGCGCCTTTGTCATTGTTACTCTGTTGTTACCCTTACCTGCTATCCTCTTGCTTAGTATAGGATGCTAGTGTTCCATCGGTGGCCCTACACTCTTGTCAAATGCGCCATGCTATACTCTTGGGCCGTGATCACTTGGAGGTGATCTCGGGCATACACTATATACTTTATCTTGTTACATTACTTGTGATCTTTGTTAGGAGATGGGAAATTTGAAGGGGCGGTGGCTCCATCCCGATAGAGGTGGGCACTGGGTTCCCAGCGGCCCCATTGTTACTTTGTGGCGGAGGCGGCAGGGCAGGTTGAGACCACCTAGGAGAGGTGGGCCTGGCCTGGTCGGCGTTCGCGGATACTGCTGCAACAACGAGATCTTGGTATTTGATCTGAGTCGGCCATTTGGTCTATCGCACTAACCAACTACATGGGAAAGTTATGGGCACTCGGCGTCGTGGTATCGGCGAAGCCTTCGTGGCGTCGGCGGAGTGGCGTGCGCGGATTGGGCGTAAGCCTGCTCTTGTATTAAGGGGCTGGATTACGCTTCGGTCGCGTTAGCAACATCTTGAGGTGTGCTAAGGCGGCGGGCCCGGACCCTATGCGCTTAGGTTTAGACGGCGTCTTGACCTCTCTATTGGCCTAGGTGGGGCTGCGGCGTGTTGATCTTCAGCGGCGGGCATGACCGAAAAGTATGTCCACCAAATGGGATCAAGCGTGTTGGGTTATGTGGTGCACCCTGCGGTGATTAATCTATTGAATAGCCGTGATCTTGATAGCAGGGCGACTTGGGTTGTACCTTGACCTTATGACAACTAGAACCAGATACTTAATAAAGTACACCCTTCCAAGTGCGGATACAACCGGTGATCGCTCTCTAACGAGGCTGACGAGGAGGGATCACGGGTAGGATTATGCTATGCGATGCTACTTGGAGGACTTAAGTCTACTCTCTTCTACATGCAGCAAGACGGAGGCTGCCAGAAGCGTAGTC
Source organism: Aegilops longissima (assembly GCA_021605205.1). NCBI lineage: Eukaryota > Viridiplantae > Streptophyta > Magnoliopsida > Poales > Poaceae > Aegilops > Aegilops longissima. The sequence continues at coordinate 30,238 of JAHIAM010002673.1, forward strand.
ATCGACAGGATTACCTATCCCCTCTTATTACGGCATTACGTAGTTCGATCCAGCGATATGGCCCTTTACACATATATCCATGCATATGTAGTGTAGCTCCTTGCTTGCGAGTACTTTGGATGAGTACTCACAGTTGCCTTGTTCCCACTTTTCCCCCCTTTATTTACCCGACTGCTGCGACCAAACGATGGAGCCGAGGAGGCCTGCGCCTCCTTCGATCTGTATCCCATTTTGTGCTAGCCATCTTATGGAAACTTGTTTAACTTATGTCTGTACTCAGATATTGTTGCTTCCGCTGACTCCTCTATGATTGAGCACTTGTATTCGAGCCCTCGAGGCCCCTGGCTTGTATTATGATGCTTGTATGACTTATTTTATTTTTAGAGTTGTGTTGTGATATCTTCCCATGAGTCCACGATCTTGATCATTGCGTTTGCGTGTATGATTAGTGTCTGATTGAATCGGGGTAGTCACATGAAGAAAAGCAGTATGATGTTGAAGGAAATTGGCATCTCAATCAGCCCGTCTGCAGTTTCACTTCAACGCATTACGTGATCATCTCGCGAGAGTTGAAACAGCCTTGACCCAATTGAAGAGAAGCAAGACAAGTTGTCGAGAGATTTGCAGACAACTTATGGGTAATGTTGATGAGCAACTCACTCGAACATGGCAACCATGAGGACTGGTATTGTTCTGATATTGTGCGAGAGCTTCGTCGAACCGAGAAGATGCAAGTGTCCATGGTGAAGAACAAAAGCGTGGCGATGGGAAGGTGCTGCCTCCGATTGCACAAGCTAGAAGAAACCGTGCTCTGCTCCCCATGCCATGAGACCTCCGGTCTGGGCGTGGAAATGATCATGGTAATGGGCGTGGTCATCATGAAGCTGCTGCTAGTCGTGGTCTTAGAGGAGGCCACGAAGAGCAAATCTGCACCATGAAGGTAGTGGAGATGAGTTTGATGAAGATGAAGATGGCATGCACCAGAATGACATATTTCATCATCATAGAAACTATAATTAAGTGAATGGCGGGAGGAGGAGAGGTTTGGAAGCTGAAATTTACCATGCCCAAGTTTGATGGTGGATCTGATCCAGAAAGTTATCTCACATAGGAATTGAAGTTGACAAGATTTTCCTTACGCACAACTACTCGAGAGAAGAAATTAGCAATGGCCTCACTTAAGTTTGAAGACTATGCTCTAATTTGGTGGGAGCAAGTTCAGATTCAGCGAGGAGAAGAAGGAGAGCTTCTTGTTGCTACATGGACAGAAATGAAAAGAGATGAGGGCAAGATTTGTCCCAAGGCATTATAGGCGTGACATCTTTGATAAGCTCCAGAATTGAGGCAAGAAAGTTATCAGTTGAGGAGTATCATAAGGAGGCGGAGAAGGCAATGATAAGAGCCAACATACATGAAGATCAGGAGCAGCCCATGGCAAGGTTTCCTCTGTGGGCTGAATCCTAATGTTAAACAGTGGTTGATTTGCAGCCATATCGTAAAGTGGTAGAAGCTGGTACATCTTGCTTCTAAGGTTGAGCGTCAATTGCAAGAAGACTAGAAGCAAAACAGAACTTCGTCCTTCACAAATCGAGCTACATCAAGTGGGAGTAAGTTTATACCTCAATTCAACGCTGGTCGAGGTATTATGACTAGTTCTGGTGGTGGAAATCAGCCCCATGCACGTGCAGCCACGAGCAGAAACAATGCATCAAATTCAAAGGAGAAGAGCAAATTTGCAGCTCCTAGTTCATCCTCCATTGGCTCCATAGGAAAAACTAGTGAGATAGAGTGCTTTACATGTAAGGGATGTGGCCACATGAAGAAGAATTGTCCCAACAAGCGTACGATGCTGATCACCGAGAATGGAGAATATGAGTCTTGTAGTGAACCTGAAGAAGAAACTGAAGATGGTGATGGTTCAGATGGTGATGAGCAAACCTATTGTGATTATGAGCAAGGTGCCTCTCTTGTTGTCACTAAAGTTTTGAGTGTGCAGATCAAAGAAGCTGAGAATGGACAAAGACACAATCTGTTACAAACAAGAGCCAAAGTGCAAGACAAGGTATGCAAGGTAATTGTTGATGGTGGGAGTTGTCACAATCTTGCAAGCAAAGAAATGTGTGATAAGCTTGGGCTGAAGCTGCTACAACACCCTCATCCATATCATATACAATGGTTGAGTGAATGTGGAGAGATTAAGATCACACACATGGTACAGGTGCAATTCAAGATTGGAGATTACAATGACACCATTGAGTGTGATGTGGTGCCAATGAAGGTGTGTCACTTGCTGTTGGGCAGACCGTGGCAATATGATCATTCAGCTCAACATTGTGGCAGAACCAATCAATACACCATCAAGTGGAGAGGAAAAGACTTGGTGCTTAGGCGCATGACACCCCAACAAATCATGGCTGAGCACTTGCGAAAGTTTACGAAGTAAAAGTAGTGAGTAAGAAGAGGAGAGAAAAGAGCAGAGAGATCCACAAATCGGTGAGTGGCGCCACAAGCCAAATCTGAGAGAGAAGAATAAAAGAGAGGAGAGAACTTAGTAATGTTAGCCACCAAATCAGAACTGAGAGATGTGAGGCTCAACCCAAATCAAGTGGTCGTTGTACTTGTGTACAAAGATGCTTTGCTTTCAGCTAACGACTTAACATGTCTCCCTAGTGTTGTTTGTTATGTCTTGCAATAATTCGAGGATGTTTTTCCAGAGGAAGTACCCGCTGGTCTACCTCCCTTGCGTGGCATAGAACATCAGATTGACCTCATTCCAGGAGCATCACTTCCGAATCAACCTCCCTACCGCACCAATCCTGAAGAAACAAAGGAGATACAAAGGCAGGTACAAGAACTTTTAGACAAAGGTTATGTGCGTGAAAGCTTAAGTCCTTGTTCTGTACCTGTGATTTTTGTGCCCAAGAAAGAAGACACATGGCGATTGGTAATGGATTGTAGGCCTACCAATAATATAACTATTAGGTATCGTCATCCTATTCCTAAGTTAGATGATATGCTTGATGAATTGAGTGGCTCTACTGTTTTCTCTAAAATTGATTTGAGGAGTGGATACCATCAGATTAGGATGAAAGAAGGAGATGAATGGAAAACTGCTTTCAAAACAAAATTTGGGTTGTATGAGTGGTTAGTCATGCCTTTTGGATTAACTAATCCACCAAGTACATTCATTAGATTGATGAACCATGTTTTGAGAGCTTACATTGGCAAATTTGTTGTTGTGTATTTTGATGACATCCTAATCTATAGCAGATCCATTGAGGAACATATTGAACATCTAAAACAAGTGCGAATGTGCTAAGGGCAGAAAAATTATATGCTAACATTGAGAAGTGCTCCTTTTGCACAAACAAGGTTGTTTTTAATAGCTATGTCGTTTCAGGACAGGGAATTGAAGTGGATGAATCTAAGGTGGAAGCAATCAAGAATTGGCCAACTCAATGAATGTAACCCGGTGAGAAGTTTTCATGGCCTTGCTGGTTTCTACGGAGGTTTGTGAAAGATTTTAGTACAATTGCTACACCTTTGAATGAATTGACAAAGAAAGGAATTCCCTTTAAATGGGGTGCCCCACAAGAAGAAGCATTTCTTGAGCTTAAGAAACAATTAACTGAAGCTCCTTTGCTGATTCTACCTAATTTCACTAAAACTTTTGAGATAGAATGTGATGCTAGTGGAATAGGTATTGGAGGTGTGTTAATGCAAGAAAGAAAACCAATAGCATATTTTAGTGAGAAGCTGAGTGATGCACAACTGAATTATTCTATTTATGATAAAGAGTTGTATGCCTTGGTTAGAGTGCTTGAAACTTGGCAACACTACTTATGGCCTAAAGAGTTTATTGTACATTCTGATCATGAGGCCTTGAAACATTTGAAAGGCCAAGCTAAACTGAATTGTAGGCATGCTAAATGGGTAGAATTCATTCAAACTTTCCCATATGTTGTGAAGTATAAGAAAGGAAAGGAAAACATGGTTGTTGATGCTTTGTCCCGTAAGCATGTTCTTTTGACACAATTAGAAGTGAATGTACTAGGACTTGAGAGCTTAAAAGAACTGTATTGCACTGATCATATATTTTCAGAACCATATGCAAAATGTAAAGATGGGAAAGGTTTGGATAAAAACCATGTGCATGATGGGTTCCTTTTAGGCCTAACAAGTTGTGTGTTCCAGTTAAATCAGTTAGGCCTTTGTTGTTGCAGGAATCACATGCGGGAGGATTAATGGGACACTTTGGTCGTGAGAAGACTTATGAGCTGTTGGCGATCACTTTTATTGGCCAAAGATGAGGAAGGGCGTTGAGAGATTTGTGCAGCGATGCATCATATGCCACAAAGCTAAGTCTAAACTGAACCCCATGGTTTATATACTCCCTACCTGTTCCAAATGCTCCTTGGGAAGATATTAGCATGGATTTTGTTTTAGGACTGCCTAGGACTAAGAGGGGAGGATTCAGTTTTTGTTGTGGTTGATAGGTTCTCAAAAATGGCACACTTCATTCCGTGCCACAAGAACGACGATGCTTCACATGTTGCTGATTTGTTTTTCAGGGAAGTTGTTCGCTTGCATGGAATGCCAAAGACTATTGTTTCATATCGAGATGTGAAGTTCATGAGCTACTTTTGGAAAACATTGTGTGCAAAATTAGGAACCAAGTTGCTGTTTTCAACAACGTTTCACCCCCAAACTGATGGGCAAACAGAGGTAGTGAACCACACACTCTCAGCCTTGCTGCGTACAATGATCAAGAAGAATTTGAAGGAGTGGGAAGAGTGTTTGCCGCACGTGGAGTTTGCTTACAGTCGGGCAGTTCACTCTACCACAAACATGTGCCCGTTTGAGGTGGTATATGGATTCAAACCACTTGCACCAATTGACTTGCTGCCACTTCCATTGCAAGAGAGATGTAAGATGGAGGCTTCAAAGCGTGTTGCATATGTGAAGAGGATTCATGAGAAGACCAGAGAAGAGATAGAAAGGAAGTCCAAGTATTATGCTGCTAAGGCAAACAAAAACCGTAAGAAGGTGACTTTTAAGCCCGGAGATCTGGTTTGGATACATTTGTGCAAAGATCGGTTCCCAGAGAAGCGCAAATCCAAGCTAATGCCTCGTGGAGATGGACCATTCAAAGTCTTGGCAAAGATCAATGACAATGCTTACAAGATCGAGCTTCCTGAAGACTATGCTGTGAGTCCAACATTCAACGTTGTTGATTTGTCTCCACGCTTCGATCAAGAGGGTCAAGAGTCGAGGACGCCTCCTTTTGAAGAGGGGGAGGATGAGGAGGACATCCCAGGTTCACTTCGTTTATCATCTTCTCCTGATGATAAAACTCAGCCATCAAGTGAAGCTTCTATAAAGAAGATCTATTTGGGTCCCATGACAAGGAGCCGTGCCAAACAAATAGCACAAGGGGTGAATGCGCTCCTAGCTTATCATAATTCAAATGACCATGAGAACTTTATACTGCCTAAATCTCGTGTGTTCATTTTACTTAGGTACAATTTTGAGGACAACCAACAACATTCAGCACATGAAGAAACAAGTTTTGGAGCCCATTCAACAAGTTTGAAGAGAACAAGTTTCAACTCTGATGAAAGCCTTGTTTTGGTGACAAGGACAACTAGTTACACCGCAAGGAAGAATAGCAAGCCATCTCAACACTCTATTGTTGCATGTGCAGTTCAGAATTCGTCCCAGAACTTGCTGAATCATGCAGCGCAAATATATGAGCATCCAGCATGTGTGGGAGTACAAAGCGGAGAGCATATGAAGTCTACTTTCAGGAAAATCAAGCGGTGCATCATTTGGAGTCTGACTCAAAGGATATGAGAGTTCAATGCAAGCTGTCCAGGGCATTAATTGCTGTGAGGCTCCATGAGTTTGCTCCCTTGACCAGCTGGTTAGCACAATTTGAGCCCTCTTTTGGCCTGGTTTCACACCTAAACTAGGAGGGTTGTTCCTAGTATAAATACCCCTTCCCCCACTTCAGCCACAACTCTTTGGCAATTTGATTTCAGCATAGGTTAGCTAAGTGCAACCAGAATATTGTTTGAGAGTTCACTTCCTCCTTAGCTCTTGTAATCTTGCCTTGTGAGAGGGTAAACTCACTTTGTGATTTTACAACAGTAGCCGTTGAGGCAGCGACCTGTTCGTGCTACCAAATTTGTGCATGGTTGCGTGGATTGGAACTAAGAGTGTGGTTGGGCGAATACTTGTCACCGGTTGTTGCATTTGCAATAGTTAGCCGGTCTCATCAGGTTGCACTAGTTATCCTTTACCCGACAAGCGTTGTTGGTTGGGATCGAGGTTTCGCCATTACCCTTCGGTGGCGTTGATTAGCAACATAAAGCAGATCCTCCGTGAAGATTGGGCAACCCCGTATCACTTTTACTAGCCATAGATTCATTAAAATAAGCAAACAACACACGAAAAATAGTGTAGCGACCCGACCTCAGATGGTCAGAGTCTACGTATACATGTCATCCACTGGTTGATAATCTTGACACACAGTACTCGAAGGATTTATAACAGAGTAGCAATCACACACTTATTACACCGAATGTCTCAAAAGAGAACTTAATACAAAAGTATGGCTTAAGGCCATCTAATGCGATAACAGCGGAAGGCTTGGAAGACAAAGTGAGTCCATCAACTCCAACGGCATAACTGTAACACCCTGGATGTAAACTTCCCCTTTTGGGCAATATATCAATTTGGCCTCATCCAATTCTTGTGGGTTCTTGTCATGCTTGGCCTCTTTGGTTTTGTTATGTTGGGTGTTCTTTTCTTTGTTTGCTCCTTTTTGCCATATTGCATTTGTGCCTCTTGTCATTTTGCTTTCCCTTCTTATCATGTGATTGTGGTGTTCCCTTACATGTCATATGGTTGTGGTTTTTCCCCTTGCATGTCATGTGGTTACATATGCCATCCTCACTTGCATTACCATCCCCTCCTTCCCTCTACTTCTTTCTTTTTCAAGTGCCATATAAATCCCTCCTTCAATTAATGTTCTTCTTCTCCCTAAAAATCTTGCTCTTTGCACTAAACCTCTCTGCCAAATATTTCCTCATTTAAAGTTGTTATGGTCGGGTTCAAAAATGGCACAAGTTTGAAATATTTTCAAACTTGCATTATTTTCTACCTTTAAAATGTCCATTACATTTTATTTAAATAGAGAATTCGAGGAGTGTGGGAATATTTTCCTTTCACTCTAAATCTTTTCTTTTCTCCTGTGCTTCTTTTCTCTTCCCTTTTATTCTAGAAAAGGATAAGAGAAAAGAGAACAACAGCAGCGGGCAGCCAGCTAGCCCCTCTCTACAGGCCCGGCCTCCCGAGCCGGCCCAACTCTCCCAGCAGCCGCAGCCGGTGAGGCGCGGCAGCCCGCGCTTTCCCTCCTCCTGCCTTCGCTCACCCGCCCGTGCCTACCCCGCTAGCCCCTTCCACGTGGCATCGCCCGGCCCGCTGGCGTGGCGCTCGGTGCTCCTCACCGCCTTTTCTCTCCCTCTCGTCGCCATCGTCATGGGGACCCGAACCTGAGAAAGCAGGCTCGGCAGCGTCGCCTAGCCTACTTATCCCTCGCGCGTCAAGGCCGAACCCTAGGTTCCCCTCTCCCTCTCGCCGCCGCGCCGGTGAAATCCACCAAGATCGCCGCCCTTTCGGACCCAGCGCATCCCAGGAAACCCGTCTCCGTCGCGGCGTGCTCTCCCGCCACCTCGACCAGCGGCCCTTGTCCATCTCCTTCCTCGTCGTCGTCTCGACCACGGCGTCGACTCTGAGCCCGATCGCCAAGTTCACGGCGCCTCGTTCTGTTTTCCTCTCGGTCGAGTTCCGCGATCTTGAGCTCGATCTGCCGCCGTCCGCCCGTCTCGTCGCCGATCCTTTGTCCTAGGGTAAGGAGGTATACTCCCTTCCTCCCTGCTCCTTCTCGTCGTCGTTGGTTCTCCGTAGATTAGGGTCCGGCCGTGGTCTTATCGCGCCCGGCGTGCTCCGGCGTGCTCGTAGTGGTTTAGGTTCGAGTTGTTTTGGGCGTGTATGCTGCTAGCCGCTTCGGGCTTGCCCGCAAGACCCGTGATGCCCCCTCTTGCGTGCCGTCGTGGCCAGGCGCGAGCCCCTAACCGCCGTTGCCGCCGGCGTCGTCGGTTGTTGTCTCGTCCTTAGATCTGCTGGCAGTGTTGGTCAAGTGGCCAACCGGCGTATCTTGAACCCCTTCCCTAGCGAGTTGGTTGACCCCTGCTCTTCCTGCATGGCGACACAGGTTCGAACGGTAGCGCCCTCCCCCTTTTTATTTGTTTTCGCTGTCATTGGTCGCCTCCTCTGCGAGTCGATAGTTAAGCCCGAGGCTCTTCCTCTGTCGTGCCGCCCTTCCAGCCAGTGGTAGCGGTCGGGATTCCACGGGGAGACCGGGTTGAATCCCCACAGGGCTCTTTTCTTCCCCCTTTTTTAACACTGTTAACCTCTGCCTCTATGACGGTGGGTCACCCTGTCGACCTCATGACACCCTCCTCCAGGCTTATTTTATTTTTCTTTCCATTTACAGCTTTGTATCATTTCTGTTTTAGGCAAGTCCAAATCTGGACCTTTCCAAATCTGAAATTGCCAATTCTGTCAGTTTCCTTTTAGGAAGGTTTTGACTTATTGTTTTTGTGATGTTTTCCCTAATGCAACCTAACATATTATATATGTTTTTGGGGTGAAAAATCCACCAACTCAGTGGTGTCATTGGTTTTGCATTTGGGCAAGTTTGTGATCATGTCTATTGCATCATGGCTATGTGTTGTCTTCGTTGGGCATATTTCTTTGCTTTGTGCTATGTGGTAGTTTGCACACATGCATGGCTTTGTTCTCCATGATGTTACCGTAGGTTTTCTCACCATTCTTGTTTTGCCGTCATATCCAATCCGTGCATCCGTTTCGGTGATCTCTATATCGATTTCTACGAAATCATCTCATCTTTCGATGGCATGCTTGGTTTGCCAAGATGATGCCTAGTCTTTCATTACCTTCGGGCCTTTTATCGCTTTGCATATCACATCCGCATATCATGTCATGTTGCATTATGTTGATTGTGCATTGCATCGTGATTTATTGTGGTTCCTTGTTTGTGTTGTTGTTTTGGGTAGGCAGGGAGGCGAATGCGTGAGCGAGGATCTGTTGAGAAGCGTTTTGAGGATCAGGCTTTCGACAACTCGAGAACATTGCGAGCAAGATGATCATACCCTCGAAATCACTTCTATCTTTGCTATGCTAGTTGCTCGCTCTTTTGCTATGCCTATGCTGCGATGCCTACCACTTGCTATGTCATGCCACCCATATTGCCATGTCAAGCCTCTAACCATCCTTTCCTAGCAAACCGTTGTTTGGCTATGTTACCGCTTCGCTCAGCCCCTCTTATAGCGTTGTTAGCTGCGGTGAAGCTGAAATTTGTTCCTTGTTGGAACATGGAGATGTTGTTCCTCTTTGGAACATGTTTACTTGTTGGGGATATCACATATATATATGCTTTAATTAACACATCTATATACTTGGTAAAGGGTGGAAGGCTCGGCCTTATGCACAGTGTTTTGTTCCTCTTGCCGCCCTAGTTTCCGTCATACGGTGTTATGTTCCTGGATTTTGCGTTCCTTACGGTTGGGTGATTTATGGGACCCCTTGACAGTTCGCTTTGAATAAGACTCCTCCAGCAAGGCCCAACATTGGTTTTACCATTTGCCACCTAAGCCTTTTCCCTTGGGTTTAATTAGCCCGAGGGTCATCTTATTCAAACCCGGGCCGGTGCTCCTCCGGCGTTGGTCCAAACTAAACACCGTCTTGGGACCATTCCTTGGCAACATGGATTCGTCGGTTCTGTGCGCTTCCGCTTATCCGGTGTGCCACGAGCGAGATATGTGCAGCTCCTATCGGGATTGTCGGCACGCATCGGGTGGTCTTCTGGTCTTGTTTTATTCTGTCGAAATGTCTTGTAGTCCGGATTCGAGATTGATCGGGTCTTCCGGTAGAAGAATAACCCTTCGTTGACCGTGAGAGCTTATAATGGGCTAAGTTGGGACACCCTGCGGGGTAATATCTTTGAAAGCCGTGCCCGGTTATGTGGCAGATGGGAATTTGTTAATGTCGGTTGTAGATAACCTAAAGTTGACCTCAATAAAATACACCTCAACGCGTGTGTTACGTGATGGTCTCTTCTCGTGAGTCGGAAGTGAACACGGTGTTGGAGTTATGTCGGCGTAAGTAGTTCGGGATCACTTCTTGATCAATACTAGTTTCGACCGTGCTTTGCTTCTCTTCTCGCTCTCTTTTGCGATGTAGCCACCATATATGCTAGTAAACGCTGCAGCTCAACTTTACTACCATGTCCTCCTTTAAGCTTAAATAGTCTTGATCTCGCGGGTGTGAGATTGCTGAGTCCCGTGGCTCACAGATACTTCAAACCATTGCGAGGTTCGATGAGGCCGGTGCAGATGTTTCCACCGAGCTCAAGTGGGAGTTCGACGAAGATCGTGGTCGTTACTATTTCGTTTCAGATGATCGATAGTGGTGCCCAGTTGGGACGATTCGAGGATCTGTGTTAGCATTTGGGGTATCTTCTTTATTTTGGTTCCGTGGTCGGACCTTGATTGTACTCGAATGATGTATGTTTAATTATGTATTGTGTGGCGTGGCGATTGTAAGCCAACTATGTATCCTTTCTCCCTTAAATTATTACATGGGTTGTGTGAAGATTACCTCACTTGCGACATTGCTTTCAATGCGGTTATGCCTCTAAGTCGTGCCTCGACCGTGGGAGATATAGCCGCATCGAGGGCTTCCACGTTGATGACAAAGACACTCATTCTTTGAGGACGGATTATGGTTCCTAAGGGTGATCTCGAGAAAAGTCATTATGAGCGAGGCTCACAATTCGCTTCTATCCATTCATCCGGAAATGCGAAGATGTACCATGACCTCAAGCAGTCATATTGGTGGACTCGAATGAAGCGAAATTGCTCAATTCGTGAATGAGTGTGATGTCTGCGGAAGAGTGAAAGCAGAACACCAAAGACCAGCTGGTCTCCTTCAACCTCTTGCTATTCCTGAATGGAAGTTTGATCATATTGAAATGGACTTCGTGGTTGGCTTTCCAAAGTCCAAGCGTGGAAATGATCTATCTTCGTTGTCATTGACAAGTGACTAAAGTGGCTCATTTTCTTCCTATCAAAGAATCCATCCTGCAGCTCGGTTGGCGAGCTTTACACCTCGTGATTGTCTCTTTGCACGGCATTCCACAAGTGATCTCTTGAGACCGTGGCAGCATCTTTACCTCCAAGTTCGGGATTCTTTTGGAAGGCCATGGGCACCAAACATTCGTTTCAAAGACAGCTTTCCATCCTCAAACAAGTGGCCAAGTCGGCGAGTTAATCAAATTCTTGAAGATATGCTCGGGCTTGTGTCATTTCTTTCGGTATAAAGTGGGAAGATTGTCTTCCTTATGCGAGTTCTCTTACAACAACAGCTTCCAAGCGAGTTGAGGCAAGGCCCCATTCGAAATTCTCTATGGCGAAAGTGCCGTACTCCTCTCAATTGGTGCGAGACAGGTGAACGCCAACTTCTTGGCAATGACTTGATCACGAAGCGAAGAAATGTGCAAGGTCATTCGTGAGAATCTCAAAGCAGCATAATCGCGCGGAAAAGCTATTATGATGATAAGCACCGTGATGTGACTTTTGAAATCGGAGACCATGTCTACCTCGCGTCTCTCAATGAAAGGCACTCATTAAACCCGGTATCAAAGGAAGCTTGCCCCTAGATCGTGGGTCCTTTCAAGATCATTGGGAAAAGAGGCGATCTCGCCTATCAACGAGCTTCCTTCCAACTTTGCAAGCGTGCATGATGTGTTTCACGTGTCACAGCTTTAAGTGCTTCAAGGCTCCTGAGCACTATCAACTTGAAGAGATTGACCTTCAAGAAGATCTCTCTTATCGTGAGCACCCGTTGCTATTCTTGAAGAAACCGGCGCAAGACTACGCAACAAGTCAATCAAATTCCTGAAAGTGAAGTGGTCACACCATTCCGACCGAGAAGCTACACAGGGGCGAGGATCACCTCCGTTCTGAGTATCCGGAGTTCTTTCAGTCCTAGATCTCGGGACGAGATCCTCTTGTAGTGGTGGAGTGTTGTAACACCCTGGATGTAAACTTCCCCTTTTGGGCAATATATCAATTTGGCCTCATCCAATTCTTGTGGGTTCTTGTCATGCTTGGCCTCTTTGGTTTTGTTATGTTGGGTGTTCTTTTCTTTGTTTGCTCCTTTTTGCCATATTGCATTTGTGCCTCTTGTCATTTTGCTTTCCCTTCTTATCATGTGATTGTGGTGTTCCCTTACATGTCATATGGTTGTGGTTTTTCCCCTTGCATGTCATGTGGTTACATATGCCATCCTCACTTGCATTACCATCCCCTCCTTCCCTCTACTTCTTTCTTTTCAAGTGCCATATAAATCCCTCCTTCAATTAATGTTCTTCTTCTCCTAAAAATCTTGCTCTTTGCACTAAACCTCTCTGCCAAATATTTCCTCATTTAAAGTTGTTATGGTCAGGTTCAAAAATGGCACAAGTTTGAAATATTTTCAAACTTGCATTATTTTCTACCTTTAAAATGTCCATTACATTTTATTTAAATAGAGGGAATTCAGGAGTGTGGGAATATTTTCCTTTCACTCTAAATCTTTTCTTTTCTCCTGTGCTTCTTTTCTCTTCCTTTTATTCTAGAAAAGGATAAGAGAAAAGAAACAGCAGCACAGGGGCAGCCCAGCTAGCCCCTCTCTACAGGCCCGGCCTCCCGAGCCAGCCCAACTCTCCCCGACAGCCCGCAGCCCAGTGAGGCGCAGCAACCCATGCGCTTTTCCCTCCTCCTGCCTTCGCTCACCCTGCGCCGTGCCTACCCCGCTAGCCCCCTTCCACGTGGCATCGCCGGCCCGCTGGCAGCGGCGCTCGGTGCTCCTCACCGCCTTTTCTCTCCCTCTCGTCGCCATCGTCATGGGGACCCGAACCGAGAGAGCACGAGCTCGGCCGCGTCGCCCTAGCCTACTTATCCCTCGCGCGTCAAGACCGAACCCTAGGGTTCCCCTCTCCCTCTCGCCGCCGCGCGGTGAGAATCCACCAAGATCGCCGCCCGCTTTCGGACCCAGCGCATCTGGAAACCCGTCTCCGTCGCCCGGCGTGCTCTCCGGCCACCTCGACCAGCGGCCCTTGTCCATCTCCGTCCTCGTCGTCGTCTCACGACCACGGCGTCGACTTCTGAGCCCGATTCGCCAAGTTCACCGGCGCCTCGTTCTGTTTTCCTCTCGGTCGAGTTCCGGCGATCTTGAGCTCGATCTCGCCGCCGTCCGCCCGTCTCCGTCGCCGATCCTTTGTCCTAGGGTAAGGAGGTATACTCCCCTTCCTCCTGCTCCTTCTCGTCGTCGTTGGTTCTCCGTGAGATTAGGGTCCGGCCCGTGGTCTTATCGCGCCCGGCGTGCTCGGCGTGCTTTCGTAGTGGTTTAGGTTCAGAGTTGTTTTGGCGCGCATGTATGCTGCTAGCCACGCTTCGGGCTTGCCCAAGACCCGTGATGCCCCCTCTTGCGTGCGCGTCGTGGCCAAGGCGCAGAGCCCCGCCCGCCGTTGCCGCGGCGTCGTCGGTTGTTGTCTCGTCCTTAGATCTGCTGGCAGTGTTGGTCAAGTGGCCAGCTTAGCGTATCTTACGAACCCCTTCCCTAGCCGAGTTGGTTGACCCCTGCTCTTCCACGCGGCGACACAGGTTCGAACCCGGTAGCGCCACTCCCCTTTTTATTTTGTTTTCGCTGTCATTGATGCGCCTCCTGCAGAGTCGATGGTTAAGCCCAGGCTCTTCCTCTGTCGATAGCCGCAGACCAGTGATGGTAGCAGTGCGGGATTCCACCGGGAGACCGGGTTCGAATCCCCCAGGGCTCTTTTCTTCCCCCTTTTAACTGTTAACCTCTGCCTCTATGACGGTGGGTCACCCCTGTCGACCTCAGCACCCTCCTCCAGGCTTATTTTATTTTTCTTTCCATTTACAGCTTTGTATCATTTCTGTTTTAGGCAAGTCCAAATCTGGACCTTTCCAAATCTGAAATTGCCAATTCTGTCGGTTTCCTTTTAGGCAGGTTTTGACTTATTGTTTTTGTGATGTTTTCCCTAATGCAACCCTAACATATTATATATGTTTTGGGGTGAAAAATCCCACCAACTCAGTGGTGTCATTGGTTTTGCATTTGGGCAAGTTTGTGATCATGTCTATTGCATCATGGCTATGTGTTGTCTTAGTTGGGCATATTTCTTTGCTTTGTGCTATGTGGTAGTTTGCACACATGCATGGCTTTGTTCTCCATGATGTTACCGTAGGTTTTTCTCACCATTCTTGTTTTGCCGTCATATCCAATCCGTGCATCCGTTTCCGGTGATCTCTATATCGATTTCTACGAAATCATCTCATCTTTCGATGGCATGCTTGGTTTGCCAAGATGATGCCTAGTCTTTCATTACCTTCGGGCCGACATCGCTTTGCATATCACATCCATATCATGTCATGTTGCATTATGTTGATTGTGCATTGCATCGTGATTTATTGTGGTTCCTTGTTTGTGTTGTTGTTTTGGGTAGAGCGGGAGGCGAGTGCGTGAGCGAGGATCTGTTGAGAACGTTTTGAGGATCGGGCTTTCGACAACTCGAGAACATTGCAGGCAAGATGATCATACCCTCGAAATCACTTCTATCTTTGCTATGCTAGTTGCTCGCTCTTTTGCTATGCCTATGCTGCGATGCCTACCACTTGCTATGTCATGCCACCCATATTGCCATGTCAGCCTCTAACCATCCTTTCCTAGCAAACCGTTGTTTGGCTATGTTACCGCTTCGCTCAGCCCCTCTTATAGCGTTGTTAGCTGCAGGTGAAGCTGAAATTTGTTCCTTGTTGGAACATGGAGATGTTGTTCCTCTTTGGAACATGTTTACTTGTTGGGGATATCACAATATATATATATATCTGCTATGCTTAACACATCTATATACTTGGTAAAGGGTGGAAGGCTCGGCCTTATGCCTGTGTTTTGTTCCTCTTGCCACCTAGTTTCCGTCATACCGGTGTTATGTTCCTGGATTTTGCGTTCCTTACACGGTTGGGTGATTTATGGGACCCCCTTGACAGTTCGCTTTGAATAAGACTCCTCCAGCAAGGCCCAACATTGGTTTTACCATTTGCCACCTAAGCCTTTTTCCCGGGTTTTCGCGAGCCGAGGGTCATCTTATTTTAAACCCCGGCCGGTGCTCCTCCGGCGTTGGTCCAAACTAAACAGCCGTCTTGGGACCATTCCTTGGCAACATGGATTACGTCGGTTCTGTCGCTTCGCTTATCCGGTGTGCCACGAGCGAGATATGTGCAGCTCCTATCGGGATTTGTCGGCACGGTCGGGTGGTCTTGCTGGTCTTGTTTTATTCTTTGTCGAAATGTCTTGTAGTCCGGGATTCGAGATTGATCGGGTCTTCGGTAGAAGAATAACCCTTCGTTGACCGTGAGAGCTTATAATGGGCTAAGTTGGGACACCCTGCAGGTAATATCTTTCGAAAGCCGTGCCCGCGGTTATGAGGCAGATGGGAATTTGTTAATGTCCGGTTGTAGATAACCTAAAGTTGACCTCAATAAAATACACCTCAACCGCGTGTGTTACCGTGATGGTCTCTTCTCGGTGAGTCAGGGAAGTGAACACGATGTTGGAGTTATGTCGGCGTAAGTAGTTGGGATCACTTCTTGATCAATACTAGTTTCACGACCGTGCTTTGCTTCTCTTCTCGCTCTCTTTTGCGATGTAGCCACCATATATGCTAGTCGCTTGCTGCAGCTCAACTTTACTACCATGTCCTCCCTTAAGCTTAAATAGTCTTGATCTCGCGGGTGTGAGATTCTTTGAGTCCCGTGGCTCACAGATACTTCAAACAGTTGCGAGGTTCCGATGAGGCCGGTGCAGATGTTTCCACCGAGCTCAAGTGGGAGTTCGACGAGGCGTGGTCGTTACTATGTGTCGTTTCAGATGATCGGTAGTGGTGCCCAGTTGGGACGATTCGGGATCTGTGTTAGCATTTGGGGTATCTTCTTTATTTTGGTTCCGTAGTCGGACCTTGAGTGTACTCTGAATGATGTATGTTTAATTATGTCTTGTGTGGCGTGGCGATTGTAAGCCAACTATGTACCTTTCTCCTTAAATTATTACATGGGTTGTGTGAAGATTACCTCACTTGCGACATTGCTTTCAATGCGGTTATGCCTCTAAGTCGTGCCTCGACACGTGGGAGATATAGCCGCATCGGGCGTTACAATAATCGAGCTACTGCAGCAGCGACCTACAATCCTTACTCCTCGTTCGAAAAGTCTCGCAACATAAAATGTTGCAGCCCGAAAACAGGTCAGACATGGAATATGCTGGCAATGTAACACATAGAGGGTAATGAAAGAATAAGCTATAATACACGCATATATGGCTGGTGGAAAGCTCTATAGTTCTTGAGGAGTCCCGGATTAGGGGTGTCGGATTGCGAACTACCATCATCGGCGGACTATCATCGGCGGACTATCATCATCAATCGGAATCCAAGACTATGAAGATACAAGATTGAAGACTTCACCCGTGTCCGGATGGGACTTTCCTTGGCGTGGAAGGCAAGCTTGGTGATCTGGATATGTAGATCTCCTACCATTGTAACCGACTCTATGTAACCCTAGCCCTCTCCGGTGTCTATATAAACCGGATGTCTTTAGTCCGTGGGGCGACAATCACAACAACCCTTACAATCATACCATAGGCTAGCTTCTAGGGTTTAGCCTCCTTGATCTCGTGGTAGATCCACTCTTGTAAACATCCACAATATCAATATCAATCAAGCGGGACGAGGGTTTTACCTCCATCAAGAGGGCCCAAACACAGGTAAACATTGTGTCCCTTGTCTCCTGTTACCATCCGCCTAGACGCTGATTCGGGACCCCCTACCCGAGATCCGCGGTTTTGACACCGATATTGGTGCTTTCATTGAGAGTTCCTCTGTATGCGTCACCGATAGTCGCCCTTGCAAGAAGTTTGAAGAAAGCGAACGGAAGCTCAAAACAGCGAAGACACACTCGAATGAAGTGGAGCAAAGTATTCAAGACCGGAGACAAATATGGCAATGGCCATCAAACTAAAAACTACCGAAGCGCAAGTTGCTGCGAAATTTGACGAGAAGCCATCGAGCCTTCACAGTCAAAAATAAAGAGGCGCTGGCGGATAGACGGCGATGACAGGCCCAAAGCGACAAGCGGGGCTGCACACAAGCAATTATAATCCTGGTAAACGGACGGCCCAACTAGGTCCATCTACGGGCCAAAAGAGGACACCGAGGAAGTAACACACCACGACAAGTGTTGAAGACAGCGGCACACCCAAATACTGAGGCGCCGCACACCCGCATATGTTTCACCGATGAGGTGCTGGATCATGAATTTCAGCAGGATTTAAACCCATAAACATAGAGGCATCGACGCACAATGAGACCCGAGTGCGGATAGAAGACTACATACTACACATACACATGGCTAGAGGAGATGATCTCACGCCATAAAATACCTACCCCTCAAGCTCAAAGGGCCAGCTCGGCATTGGCTCAAAAGCCTCCCGAAAACACTGTTGGAAGTTGGGAAGAGCTCGAGGACGCGTTTGAAGCAAATTTTCAAGGGACTTATGTCCGCCCTCCGAATCCGACGATCTGAGTCATATAACCCAATAGCCGGGAGAGTCGGTAGCGCAAATTCTGGAACAGGTTCCTTACCAAAAGAACCAAATAGTCGATTGTCCGAACGTGGAAGCCTTAGCAGCTTTTAAACACAAGCGTCCAGGGCAGAATGGCTCGCCAGACACCTCGCCAAGAAGCCAAGAACAATGGCCGCGCTAACAAGCCTCATGATGCGCTTTTTGCAGAGAAGACAGTAGCTAGCAAGATGCAGCACCAGCGACCAGTACATCCGAGATCGAGATGGAAGCGGAAAGTCACGGCGCAGGAAAGATCGGCGCGGAATAAAAAAAAGCCCACAGAACGCGGCGGTCATCGCCGGATTCAAAACTTGTGGCGGACAATAAAACACGGCCTCTTAAGGACAACAGAGATGAGCTATCAAATTTAAACAAAATTTTAGATCGGATATGTCAAACCCACGATACCGGAAGGCACGCAAACCATACCAACCGAAATTGTTGGGTTTTAAACAGTCCGGCAGACTTAATGCGGACACAAAGGGCAATCGCCAAGCAAGGACAATGCGAGCCCCACCAGCAGAGCACCGGAAGTCAAAGGACTTTCCCTCGAGATGTCAAAACAGTAAACTTGCTTCACGTGATAACACGGAAAGCCAACACGGCACTCGCCAAGACAAGTGTCGGACGATCCACCCTAGTGGACCAAGGTTGGATGTCAAAACCAATCACTTTCGACCATCTGGATTAGTCCGAAGTATCCAGGCGCATGATAGACTGCCACGATATCGGATCCCATAATAGAGCGGACTGCAATTAGCGCAGGTGTTGATGGGCGGCGGCGATGACTTAAACCTGCTATATCCGGACACAATCCGCAAGTGGGGATAGACCCTATTACAATTCGGCATAGCCGCACTTCCTTCAAAGGAGTGGCGCTAGGCCCTTAAGCCAGCTATCAAGCACCACTGGACGGGAAGCTCTCGTCCGCTTCAATACAATACCACATTCCGCGTCTCTTACACTTAAAATGCCCGGTCCACGTGGCATCGTTTCATCATAGGGTCGCCGGAGACCCCGGACACGGCTGGACGAGTCCGGAATAAATAAGCTAGGGGCTACCTAGCCGCACACCCCTTCACAAGGGTTTGCGCATATAAGCCATAATGAGCTAGCCTAGGCTCAGCTTTCTTAATCTATATTTCAATTTTTATGCACTTTTCTCGCATGATTTCTTTTCCAACCAAGTTCTTCTCTTTTTACAGATGAACAGCGTGCACACCGTCGAGGATGCGGCTGCGCGGAACCTGGAGCAGGCGTGCGGTAGGGACCCGTTGCAAGGACTCTTTTCAGACTAAGACCCTCGTAAACCTTTCTTCTGTCTCTTGTTGCTATAATCCCTGGTTTATCATTATAACCAGAGTGGAGGCTGGCGTTTTGGCATCGGCAGCGCCGAGAAGAACCTGCCATGCACGGACACAAGGGGCTTAGGGCTTTGTTTTGCCGCTATTATAAAGACCGAACACCTTGGAGTGTTGGCGTCTCGAGTTAGGCCCTATATGCATCAGCTCCGAATCATGTCTTGGGTCAAATGTTGGGTTTACCCGGCTCGTGTTTTGCTGCCTTCGTTCCTTATCATCGGCTACTTGGCTCGGAGAACTCTGCGATTGTGCCCCAGTTAATTGGCGAGCACCTTAGTGAAAGCCGGCTGACTGTCATGATACAGCGAGAGACTGGTCAACCACTCGATCGACCTTGGGAATGTTTAGGATTCCTCCGCTTTGTGAAGGGCCGTTTCGGCCAGGTACATCGCGCCCCAAATTGGAGAGCACGGTGCCCCGGGGGCTATGTCGTAGCCCACCCTCGAACTCCATGGCTAAGTGAAAGTGATAAAGTATTATAGTCTGTTGCCTCGTTTGCTCGCTACCACCTCCTTTACGGGACCGAGACATCGGATTAAGTGTGAAAACGCGCTATTTTTGCGAACACCCCGCACCTTGTGCGTGGGGGTTAAGCCGGCGATCGCCATCTTTCGGGTTATACATACGTATACATGAGCGGCCGCAAAGGAGATATTCTATTACTTGAGCAGAAGTATAAAAGGCGCTTACATCATAAATATCATTTTTACATCATATAAGCGTTCATTGAGCGTAACATTTTTTAGCACCGCGACTCTATTACACGAGCACCGGGCAGACTTCGCCAAAATAGTGCTCGGCGGGTAGCGGTCATTATCCGAACCCGGTCGCGACAGCGGTGGCATCCATCTCTGTCAATGTGTCTTCACACAGCGAGCACCGTCCGCGCACCCTCTATGCAGCCGACCGCTTCATCGCCTTGATATGCGGCACCGCACCAAGAAATTGCTGCAATAAGCCAAAGTAACTCTTGGTGAGGCCTATCCGGCGGATATGGGTCACTATATCCGCCATAGCAAGCCCCGACGACCTATTTAGCTCAGCCCACTCAGCCAAGCGATCGGTCGGTGAAGTGAGCGCTCGGACTATGGAATTGAGACCAAAACAGCTCTTCCGTCTGGTGATCCTTCCGGCGAAAATGCTGCGGCATCCGCCTTTTCGCTGCTTAGTCCATATAAGGTCCTCCGGACACCACAGTTTGGCCCAGTGAGCATATTTTGGATCCGTGAACCTTGGCGCAGCAGAAAAGGCTTGCCGGCTACAATCTCCCGGCTGGCGTAGCTCTTCCTTCATAGCCCGCATTGCAGGCGGGCATTCTTAACCGGCGGTGGCCTTCGCAAGTCTTCTTGCCCGCTAGCGCTCCTTCCCAAGAGCTTCATTGCGGTCGGTAGCCTCTTTTAACTTCACAGCCATTTGGCTATCTCTTCCCTGCTCGCAGTGTGCGGCCCTTTGGCCGCTAACTCCTCGGCACGCCGAGGTCGCCAGATTACTCCTTCCGCCTGCTCCTTGGCTTGAGCAAGTTCAGCCGAAGACTCTCCACGGCAGCGGCACTATTTGCATTTCACGCACATATTGTAAGCAGTTGGCTTGGCTCCTTACCACGTGACTGGCGCGATAACACTTACCTTGCGACTCATCAAGTCGCTTTGTTGATCAACGCGATGTTTTCATCCGCCACATCGAGTTGCCGCTTTACTTCAGCAACTCCATCGGTCGGCTGGCCCCGGACGACCCGCCACCGCATCGGCACGACGGAATTTAAACCTGCGATTTTGATCCTCGACGCGCTGTCGATATCGACAACCTACCGAGTCTCGGGGCTACTATCTATACGGGCGCATTCTATATGCAAAACTGTTAAAAGGTGTGTCATTTTACGTACCTCAAACCCGCGATAAACTCCGACGGCATCATGCAAACCGCCTTGGTGACGAAATCCTTTCAATCACCATGCTCATCAATGCGTGCCGATCTTACGAGATAAGCGCCTTCTCAGCGAATCCTTCACCGTACACCGATTGGCGCCGAACTATCGGCTTTGCCACACCGAGGCCCCCTCGTGGCGACACTTCAGGCTCGTCCGCCCTATCCAACGGCGCCCGGACGGGCGTCTCGCTCTCTATCATCTCCGGACGAAGGTCCCCCGAAGACGAGCTCATCTGCGAAGGACGGAGATCCGAACTACAAGGTAAAAACTTTAGTTATCCTCAGAAGCACAAATAGGGATGTCCCTTATTATAAAACTCCTTTCTTTCTACTTACGACTCGTTGGAGGGCTGGCTCATTAAAGGAGATTGTGCGGCCGGGGCCTCCCCGGACGCAGGACCCTCCGGCGAAGATTTCTCCCACCGTTTAGGGGCTTTTCTCCCCGGGTCCTCGGAGGCAGTCCTCTTCTCCCCTTGGTAGGAGGGATTCTCGATCCCCCCTCGTTCAAGAGCCTCCTCAGGCGAGGCAGTAGCTTTCCTGCTTTCCCCTTCGCCTTCCTCCGAAGGCGCAACCTCAAGCATCCGGACCAGCACGGGATCCGGCGCGGTCTCGGGGAGGGGGGCCGGACACCGTATTAATTTTGCTTCCGCTATCCACTCCTGTGTAGAAGGAGATCGGTCATAAGGCGGATCATCGAAAGGCAAACAAACTGTATGTCCGGACTTGGAACTACTTACTTGAGTATCCGGGCGATTGCAGCTTAGTCCAGAATCCTCGGTCAATTCCGGACGCACCTCTTGCGATCCGAAGAATAAGTTATACATCTCCAGGGGTGTCATACCCATGAAGTGTTGAAGAATCCGTGGGCCCTCTGGATTGAACTCCCATAGCCGGAGAGGACGGCGTTTGCAGGGCAGGAGATGCCTAATTAGCATAACCTGCATCACCACCACCATATCGATCTCCCTCGTTAGGAGATCTCGAATCCGGCCCTGCAATAGGGGCATGTCCTTTGACGGCCCCCAGTTGAGCCCTTGGTTGACCCACGATATCAATCGTCGTGGAGGTCCCGGGCGGAATAGGGGAGGCGGCTTTTGTCTGCGGCCCCTCGGAACGGTAATATAGAACCACTCTTGCTGCCACAGGCCGAGCTCCTCTTGGAAGGAGCCAGCAGGCCACGGGGCATCGGCCCTCTTACTTATGGCTGCCACAGGCCGAAGTGAGGGGTGACGCGGAGGAAGGCTTCGCAGATGACAATAAATGCGGAGATATGGAGGATGGACTCCGGAGCCAAATCGTGGAATTCCAACCCATAGTAAAACATGAGCCCTCTCACAAAAGGATCCATCGGGAAGCCAAAACCTCGACGGAGGTGGGAAGCGAAGGCGACATACTCGCCGGGCTCGGGGTGGGGATAGCCTGCCTTGGCAGCAACCTGTGAGAAATCTCGTAAGGCAGTACTTGGCCTCCGCAGCTTCAGCACGTCCTCCTCCGTGAACGGAGGAGGGCATCCACCGACCACGAGGTCGGAACCGGACATCGTTGAAGGTCCAAAGCGCTCGAATCTGGAGCTCTAGGTGCTGGAACTTGGGCGTGGAGAGGATTCGATGGAAGATTGAAGAAAAAAGCGAGCCTTGGTCCCGTTATAAAGAGGAGGATACCAAGAGCCGTCTCCGTGGCCGTTTGGGACTCGTCTTGATAGAGGCGTGGCGAACAGGGCGGTTGGGTTACGCCCGTATTGATGAGAATCCCAGATTAAGGGGAAACACGATCTACTGCCCGACAAGGCGTGCCAAGGAAACCGCTTCGCTAAATCGCTAAGGTGGTAAAGTAAAAACAATTTGAGTAATGGCTTGGTAGTGGTGTGGCGTCATGCCACGGAAAAGCGTCGGCAGATTGAAATCGTGTATATATTATTATTCTCTCTACGGTGGAATGTGGAATTTATTTTGCGAGCGGACACTATCCTGGTGTTCACAATCTTCTATCATTTGGAGGAGGAACCCGCCTTGCAATGCCAAGCAATATACGCGCGGACTTATCATCATTGAAGCCTGGTTCAGGGGCTACCGAGGAGTCCCGGATTAGGGGTGTCGGATTGCGGACTACCATCATCGGCGGACTATCATCGGCGGACTATCATCATCAACGGACTCCAAGACTATGAAGATACAAGATTGAAGACTTCACCCGTGTCCGGATGGGACTTTCCTTGGCGTGGAAGGCAAGCTTGGCGTCTGGATATGTAGATCTACTACCATTGTAACCGACTCTATGTAACCCTAGCCCTCTCCGGTGTCTATATAAACCGGATGGCTTTAGTCCGTGGGACGACAATCACAACAACCCTTACAATCATACCATAGGCTAGCTTCTAGGGTTTAGCCTCCTTGATCTCGTGGTAGATCCACTCTTGTAAACATCCACAATATCAATATCAATCAAGCAGGACGAGGGTTTTACCTCCATCAAGAAGGCCCGAACACAGGTAAACATCGTGTCCCTTGTCTCCTCTTACCATCCGCCTAGGCGCACGATTGGGACCCCTACCGAGATCCGCCGGTTTTGAAACCAGCGATTCTGAGTTTTGCAAAAGCCAATTTTTCCCTATGTCAAAGGAATAAATTTTATTTTAACTATCATGGTGGTTAAAACATCATTGAGAAGGTGTAACCCCAACTCAATCCCAATTAAAGTGATTAACAACCCAGCAGTATTAATTTAGGGTGATGGGATACATGTGAATACTCAATTACTAGATACTCAGAATTGTCCATAACCGGGGACACGGCTAACCATGATTAGATTGTACACTCTGCAGAGGTTTGCGCACTTTTCCCCACAAGACTCGATCGCCTCCGCTGATTTCTCGCCTTGCATGGTGTTTGAGAAGCGGATGACCGAGACACGATCTTTCGTAAATATTAACTCTCTACTCGGATAGATCATACCAAACCTATAAAACCCACTACCTGCTGATCTACCTCTTGAAAGCTTCACGTAACTTACTCAACTATGCTAGAGCCCATAATAGCTTGTGGCTGCACACGAAGTTTCTAGCATGAATAATCTCAGTTCCCTTTGAGCCTTGGCGGTCCATAGGAAGATCACTGTACCCCAGGATTTCCAAAATAAAACAGACAACTTTGGGTTCCCAGTGCCTCAATCCACCCAGATGTGTATTTAAGTTGCCACCTTAAAGTAAACCATTAATTAATAATCTCACATCTGTCGTGAATATCTCTCAAACCCAAACCACGTCTACGAGCATAGCATAGCAATATAAGCATAACGTAGAAGTAACTCCCAAGGGTTTGATAGTAACAGGGCAATAGGTTCCTACCTCATCATCTACTACCCAACCCACAATTTAATGACATCCTAACCATGCAATGTTGGAGGGTTGAGCTAATGCATAAAACTGGGTATGAAAAGGTATGATCAAGTGTTACTTGCCTTGCTGACGATCCGTGAATCCTAGAGACTCGTAGTAACACGCCAGCACTCCGGAATTCTATCGCAAGCAAACAATACATACATAAGTAACAAACAAAGATGCACAAACGAAACTTCAACTGAAAGAGGTTGACCGGAGAGTTCAACTTAAGAACTCCGGTTTGCAAAAAGAATCAAACCAAACGGAACAACGAAACTCAAACGGCGAGAAAAACATGGTCCGTTTACTAATCTGAACTAGAGTCAAATTTTACAAAGATAAAAGCTGGTTTAAGTTGACTATTCGGAAAGAGGGTTTCGAGATGAAACTATATACTAAGTTGAACATTGGTTCAGAAATCGAATTCGGAATAACCGCGGAATAAATCCGATAAAAGAAAACGACGAACGGCTAAATGAACGAACGTTCGTTAGCAGATACTAAACGACGAACATGTTCGTAAAAACGAACGAACGGGAGAACGTTCTCAAATAAATAAACCGGGAAAATAAACCGATCTAATAAAATAAAATAAAAACGGCTAGGGTTTTATATAAAAAACCAAAGGGTTATTTAAAAAAACCGCGACAGGCTACCTCCGCGATCGTCCGTGGGCGGGCGGGCGGCGGCCAGGGAAGTCTGGGCGGCGAGGGCGGCTAGGGCGGCTCGGCGAGGGGGCGGCGCGGCGGGAGGCGGCGGCTTAGGGTGGCGGGCGGCTCGGGCTCGGCTCCTCCGGGTCCCAGGCGGTGGTGGTGGTGGTGATGGCTAAGGGGAGAGGGGTATATAAAGAGGGAGGGAGGTGGCTTGGAGGAGGGCAAGGCGGCGGGAGGAGTCCGGCTCGGACTCGAGTCCCTTGGCCAATGGCGGGCGGCAGCAGCTTGAGGTGGGCGGCGGCGGCTTGGGCCGGCCTGCTCGGCTGGGCCGTTTGCCCAGTCGGGCACGGTTCTCTTTTAAAAAAAAATTTATTCCGCCGAAAATTATAAAAATCCTTGAAAAATAAATAAAAATCTAAAAATGCCAAAACAAGTTTTCTTTGCCTAAATAAAATATTTAGAACAAGATGAACTTTTCTTGGCCCCTAAAATGCAAATTTTAAATATATGTAAATTTTTCCCTAGGCAATTAAAATTCCAAATAAGTAAAATAAAATCCCAAAAATGATTTTAACATTTTTCCTCCGGTATTTCAATTAGTTTTGGAGAAGTCATATTATCTCCTCTCGTTTATTTTTAAGCATCAAATATTTTCCGGAGAGAAAAATTATAAAATCCAATATCCTCGTCTTTCATTATTTGATAAAATTCAAATATGAAAAATCGGAAAATCCCCAACTCTCTTCGAGGGTCCTTGAGTTGCTTAGGATTTCGAGGATAGCAAATGAAAATGCAATAAAATATGATATGCATGGATGACCCGTGTATAACATGCCAAATTGAAAATTTGGGATGTTACAAACCTACCCCCCTTACGATGAATCTCGCCCTCAAGATTCGGGTTGGCTAGAAAATAGGTGCGGATGGTCCTTGCGAATATCATCTTCTCGCTCCCAGGTGGCTTCCTCCTCGGTATGGTGGCTCCAATTGAACTTTACAAAACTTGATAACTTTCTTTGCGAGTGACTCGGCTGTCGAAATCCAAAATCTTTACTGGCTTCTCCTCATAAGTCAAATTGCTATCCAATTGTATCACCTCCAGGGGCACTGTATCCTTTAACGGTACATCGGCCATCTCAGCGTGGCACTTCTTCAGTTGTGATACGTTTGTAGGCAACTCCTGATAGTCCTTCGAGTAACTCCAGTTTGTAGGCAACTTCTCCCATTCGTTCCAAAACACGATACGGTCCTACAAATCTTGGGGCTAACTTTCCCTTTACTCCAAAACGTTTCACTCCCCTCAGGGGTGATACTCGCAGATAGGCTCTATCTCCGATTTCATAGGTTACTTCCTTGTGTTTTGAATCTGGGTAACTCTTATGTCTAGACTGAGCAATCTTTAGTGTGTCTTTGATCAGTTTAACCTTCAACTCTGAGTCTTTGATCAAATCTGGTCCAAACAACTGACGGTCTCCGACCTCATCCCACATCAAGGGTGTTCTACACCTGCGTCCGTACAGTGCTTCGAACGGTGCCATCTTCAAACCGGCACGGTAGCTGTTGTTATATGAGAATTCTGCGACGGCAAATTGTCATCCCAACTAGATCCATAATCTAGCGCATGGGCTCTTAACATATCCTCCAGAATCTGGTTAACTCTCTCTCATCCATCCGTGCATGGGTGGAGCGCGTACTAAACTCCAATCTGGTACCCAAAGTCTGGTGTAGTTGATGCCAAAACTTTGAAGTAAACTGTGTTCCTCTATCTGATACGATGCTCCTAGGAACTCCATGCAAACATACGATCCTGGTCATATATATCTTGTCCAACTTGGCACTTGTATAAGTTGTTTTCACTGGGATGAAGTGAGCTACTTTGGTCAAACGATCCACAACTACCCATATTGAATCATATCCTGCTTTGGTTCTGGGTAATCGGGTGATAAAATCCATGCCAAGTTTGTCCCACTTCCATTCGGGTATTGGCATAGGCTGCAACAGTCCTGCTGGCTTTTGATGCTCTGCCTTCACTCTCTGACATATATCGCAAACGGCTACATACTCGGCAATATCCTTCTTCATACCAGTCCACCAGAAACGTTCCTTTAAGTCCAAATACATCTTGGTGTTTCCGGGGTGAATCGAGTATGGTGAGTCATGGGCCTCTTGAAGTATTAACTTCCTGATCTCCGAATTGTTGGGCACATAAATCCGATCCTCAAACCACAAGGTATCGTGCTCATCCTCGCGAAAACCTTTGGCTTTTCCTTTGCCCATCTTTTCCTTTATCTCAGCAATCTCTTTATCCTCCTTTTGGCGTCTCGAATCTTGTCTAACAAGGTCGATTGAACCTCCATTTTGCAAGAAAACCTCTTGGAACAATCTCCAACCAAGTTCCATAATATCCTCTGCTAACTCCTTTGGCAGTCCTCTACCTTCAAGGATATTGGCATAACTCTTCCGGCTCAAAGCGTCTGCTACAACGTTGGCCTTTCTGGATGATAGTGTAGCTTCATGTTGTAATCCTTTATAAGTTCCAGCCATCTCCCTCATCTAAGGTTTAACTCATACGTGTGAAAAATGTACTTTAAACTCTTATGATCCGTGTACACATCAAAACGGTTCCCCATGAGATAGTGTCTCCAGGTCTTCAACGCATGTACTACAGCTGCTAACTCCAAATCATGCGTGGCATAGTTCAACTCATGAGGCTTTAGTTGTCGTGAGGCATACGAAACAACTTTTCTGTCCTGCATAAGAACACATCCAAGTCCCAAGCGAGAGGCATCACAATACACTTGAAACTCCTTATGTATATCTGGCAATGTCAGCACTGGGGTTGTAGTCAACCGTTTCTTCAACTCATGGAAGCTTGTCTCACAATCCTCTGTCCATTTGAACTTGGTATCCTTCTTTAGCAATTCTGTCATTGGTTTAGCAATCTTGAAAAAATTCTCGATAAATCTCCGATAATATCCTGCCAGTCCAAGGAAACTGCGAATCTCGCCGATGAAGTGGGTGCCAACCATTCAAAGGATGACTGAATTTTTGGGATCTCTGCTATACCTTCTCCCGATATAACATGCCCAAGAAATCCAACTTCCTTCAACCAAAACTCGCACTTGCTGAATTTGGCATATAAGCTGGTGTTCCCGAGTTTCTCAAGAACCAAGCGTAGGTGTTCGCATGCTCCTCTTCATTCTGCGAGTAAACCATAATATCATCGATAAACACCACAACAAACTTGTCCAAATACTCCATGAACACTTTGTTCATCATACTCATGAAATAGGCAGGGGCGTTAGTCAGTCCAAACGACATGACTGTATACTCATATAATCCATATCGTGTGGTGAATACTGTCTTTGGTATATCCTTCTCTCGGATCTTCAACTGATGGTATCCTGATCATAGATCAATCTTAGAAAACACCTTAGCTCCTTGCAACTGATCAAACAGATCATTTATCATCGGTAAGGGGTACTTGTTCTTTATCGTTACTTCATTCAGAGCTCGGTAATCAACAACCATACTTAGGGATTTATCCTTCTTCTCCACCAAAATCTTGGAGCTCCCCAAGGTGATGAACTTCTCTGAATATAACCTTTCTCCAATAGCTCCTTGATCTGCTTCTTAATTTCCTCCAGATCATTTGCGGGCATCCGATAGGGTCTCTTTGATATTGGCCCTGCACGGCATTAGTTCTATCGAAACTTCGATGTCTCGATCGGTGGCATGCTGGTAACTCTTCGGAAAAACATCTGGATAATCCTTCACTCACGTGTACTTCCTCTTGTACAACTCCGTGAGGGTATTCACCTTGCTCCTCCTAGGCACATGCCTAGATACATACTTAATCCTTTTTCCCTCTGGGGTGGTAAGATAAATTGACTTGCTAGCACAGTCAATACTTCCTCCAAACTTCGACATCCAATCCATACCTATTATCACATCCAATCCTTGCGACTCCAAGATAATTAGGTCAGACGGAAAAACATGCGTGCCAATGATTAGGGGTATCTGGGTGCACCACTTGCTAGCCATATACTCTGCTCCAGGCGAGTTCACTAAAAGAGGGGTCCTAAGGGTCTGGGTTGGTAACTTAAACTTATCCACAAATCCCCTTGATATATATGAATGTGATGCACCAGTATCGAAAAGAACAATAGCGGTAAATGGTGAACCATAAACTTACCTATTACGCGTCCGGCTGTTCTTCGACTTCCTCCACATTGACGTGGTTCACTTGTCCTTTGTTGAATGGATTGGGCTTCTTCCCAGCGCTCCCATTTTCGTTTCCATTCTTTCCTTCAGGGTAGTCGTTGGCATAGTGCCCTGTCTTCCCGCACTTAAAGCAAATAACTTGGCTCAAGTCTCTCTTGGCGGGTGTAGCTGGGTTTGGCGATTCTGATTATTGTTGGCTGCATTTCCATTCCCATTCTTCGCACCATTATGCGATCCTCCTCCAGTATGGTTATGTCCTCCATGGTTATGAACTAGTCCTCCCGAGTTCGGGGTTAAGCGAGGTTTCTGGTGAGCTCCTGAGTTATACTTCCCTTGTCCATACTTCCTCTTACGACTCTCAATTTGCTGCTGCTTTCCTTCAATCATTAGGGCCTTATCTACCAACTCCTGGTAGTTGTTGAAAGTTGCCACCATCAGCTGCATACTCATCTCATCATTCAGCCCTTCCATAAACTTCTCTTGCTTCGCGGCATCTGTGGCCACATCATCAGGGGCATAGCGTGATAACTTGCTAAACTCATCCACGTACTGAGCCACGGTACGGTTCCCCTGGCGTAAGTTGTGGAACTCACGCTTCTTTATCTGCATGGCTCCAGTTGAAACATGGGCCGTGCGAAAGGCTTGTTGGAACTGGTCCCAAGTGACATTGGCTACAGGAAAAGTAGCTGTATTCTCCCACCATGCGGATGCTGGTCCATCCAATTGATGTGCGGCAAAGCGCACTCTTTCAACATCCGTGCATCCTACAGTGGTTAACTCCCTTCCAATACGGCGTAACCAGTCATCTGCAACTATTGGCTCGGTGCTACTGGAAAACACCGGCGGTTGTAACCTTAGAAAACGGGCTAAATTGTCCACTGGCGGCGGGTTGTTGTTGTTGTTGTTGTTGTTGTTGTTTTTGTTGTTGTTGGCATTGCCCTGGTTCTGAACTAGCAATTGCATCAAGGCATTCTGTTGTTGGATCAACTGAGTGAGCTCCGGTGGGAAAACAAAACCGGGGTCACATCTCGGAGGCATCTGAAGGTTTAGATGGGAGAGATTAGAATAGAAAGAGGTCTAGTGAGAAAACACTACCCATATGCACATGAGGCAAACACACATTCATTCAATCAAGCAAGCAAGGGCATACAAAAACGATCTAGGACTATCGCATAAGTGCTCAACTACTACTAGTTACATGGGGGTAATACTACTATTATATGGTGGTCATCTAGAAATTTTGATCGGTGGAAGACTCCATGATGTCTGCTCCAGCTTCGTCTTCATAGTCATCATCACTTGGATCTGAGTCGGTGTCGTTGATGATGATGTAGTTGTCTGGACAAGCGGGATCTTCTTCCTTTTCTTGCTCTTCTTCGTTGGGTGTTGGTCCGCCCATGAAGACTCCAATCTTCTTGACTAGATCGTCGTTCTTCTCCAGTAGTATTTTGATTTCTTCCTCATATCCATCGCGTGTAGACTTGAGTTCTTCCTCCAGCTCGATGATCTTAGTTTTCGCCTTCTTCAAATCCATCATGTCTGCGCACATCTGGTTCTCATGACATCGAATGTGCTGGTTTAGTTCCTGGATGTAGGCTGCAATGGATCTATCCTTCTTGGTGCTGATTACTTCCCATTGCTCGTCTCGGCGCCCACATATTTGGTATATGGTGTCTTTAAGCTCCTTATTGTAGACTTCTCCAATGCGTCCCATGGTAATGTGAGCTGCCATACTCTTTCCCAAACTCCATGTTGGTGCATTGAAAACACATACTATGGGCTCCGTGCTTGGCGCAAACGTCCTTCCGGGAACTAGAGCTTGAATCTTCCAGCATTCTTCTTACGGTAAGGTGGAGTTATGCGTCCGGTGAAGCTTGGTATTCCAATATTCGGTACCTAGTGACTTCCTTCAAGTGGCGCCCAAAGGTGTGTCTTCATCCGGTTGGGCAAACTTGTACCTCATCTCCGTCATCCTAAAGAGTGGAAAAAATGGAGATGGTTATGCCTCTAAGTCGTGCCTCGGCCTGGGAGATATAGCCGTCGGGCGTTAAATAACCGAGCTGCACGGCAACGACCTACAACCTTACTTCCTCGTTCGAAAAGTCCGCAACATAAAATGTTGCAGCCCAAAACGGGTCGACATGGAATATCCGGCAATGTAACCATAGAGGGTAATGAAAGAATAAGCTTAATACCGATATTGGCTGGTGGAAAGTTTCTATGGTTTGAGGGAGTCCCGGATTGGGGGTGTCCGGTTGCCGAACTACCATCATCGGCGGATTATCATCGGCCTATCATCATCAATCGGAATCCAAGACTATGAAGAACAAGATTGAAGATTCACCCCGGGTCCGGATGGGACTTTCCTTGGCGGGAAGGCAAGCTTGGGATCGGATATGTAGATCTCCCACCATTGTAACCGACTCTATGTAACCTAGCCCTCTCCTGTCTATATAAACCCGGATGTCTTTAGTCCGGGGGCGACAATCCAAACAACCCTTACAATCATACCATAGGCTAGCTTCTAGGGTTTAGCCTCCTTGATCTCGTGGTAGATCCCTTGTAAACATCCAAATATCAATATCAATCAAGGGGACGTAGGGTTTTACCTCCATCAAGAGGGCCCAAACCGGTAAACATTGTTCCCTTTGTCTCCCTTACCATCCGCCTTAGCGCACAGTTCGGGACCCCCTACCGAGATCCGGCCGGTTTTGACACCAATTGGTTGCTTTTATTGAAGTTCCTCCTGGCGCCACCGATAATGCCATGCAAGAAGTTTGAAGAAAGGAAGCTCAAAACAAAAAGACACACTGGAATGAAGTGGAGCAAAGTATTCAAGACCCGGAACAAATATGGCAATGGCCATCAAACTAAGAAACTACCCGGCGCAAGTTGTTGCCAAATTTGGAGGAAGCCATCGAGCCTTCACAATAAAAATAAAGAGGCCGCCTGGCGGATAGGCGGCCGGATGAAGGCCCAAAGCGACAAGCGGGGCTACACAAGCAATTATAATCCCGGAAACGGACGGAACTAGGTCCATCTACGGGCCAAAAAGAGGACACCGGGAAGTAAACACCACGACAAGTGTTAAGGGCACACCCAAATTGGGGCCCGCACCCCTTATGTTTCACCGATGAGGTGCTGGATCATGAATTTCCAGCAGGTTTAAACCCATAAACATAGAGGCATCGGCGGAAAACCCCGGGTCTGGATGAAGACTACATATAACATACACATGGCTAGAGGAGATCTCCCGCCATAAAAATACCCTCAAGCTCAAAGGGCCAGCTCGGCATTGGCTCAAAAGCCTCCAAAAACATTTAAGTTGGGAAGAGCTTGAGGAGCGTTTGAAACAAATTTTCAAGGGACTTATGTCCGCCCTAATCCGACGATCTGGCATATAACCCAAAGCCCGGAGAGTCACAAGCGGAACAGGTTCCTTACCAAAAGAACCAAATAGTCATTTGTCCGAACGTGGAAGCCTTAGCAGCTTTTAAACCCCTCTATCGAAGACGAGTCCCAAGCGGCCACGGAGGCGGCTCTTGGTATCCTCCCTCTTTATAACGGGACCAAGGCTCGTTTTTTCTTCAATCTTCCATCGAATCCTCTCCACGCTCCAAGTTCCAGCACCTAGAGCTCCAGTTCGAGCGCTTTGGACCTTCAACGATGTCGGTTCCGACCTCTGGGCGGTGGATGCCCTCCTCCGTTACGGAGGAGGACGCTTAAGCTGCGGGAGGCCAAGTACATCTTCGAGATTTCTCACAGGTTGCCTGCCGAAGGGCAGGCTATCCCCACCCCTGAGCCCGGCGAGTATGTCGTCTTCGTTTCCCACCTCCGTCGAGGTTTTGGCTTCCCGATGGATCCTTTTGTGAGAGGGCTCATGTTTTACTATGGGTTGGAATTCCACGATTTGGCTCCGGAGTCCATCCTCCATATCTCCGCATTTATTGTCATCTGCGAAGCCTTCCTCCGCGTCACCCCTCACTTGACTGTGGCAGCCATAAGTAAGAGGGCCGATGCCCGTGGCCTGCTTGGCTCCTTCCAAGAGGAGCTCGGCCTGCGTGGGCAAGAGTGGTTCTATATTACCGTTCGAGGGGCCGCAGACAAAAGCCGCCTCCCTATTCACTTGGGACCTCCACGACGATTGATATCGTGGGTCAACCAAGGCTCAAGCGGGGCCGTCAAAGGACATGCCCCTATTGCAGGGCGGATTCGAGATCTCCTAACGAGGAGATCGATATGGTGGTGGTGATGCAGGTTATGCTAATTAGGCATCTCCTGCCCTGCAAACGCCGTCCTCTCCGGCTATGGGAGTTCAATCGGAGGGCCCACGGATTCTTCAACACTTCATGGGTATGACACCCCGGAGATGTATAACTTATTCTTCGGATCGCAAGAGGTGCGTCCGAATTGACCGAGGATTACGGACTAAGCTGCAATCGCCGGATACTCAAGTAAGTAGTTCCAAGTCCGGACATACAGTTTGTTTGCCTTCGATGATCCGCCTTATGACCGATCTCCTTCTACACAGGAGTGGATAGCGGAAGCAAAATTATCTGATGTCGGCCCCCTCCCGAGACGCGCGCGGATCCGTGCTGGTCCGGATGCTTGAGGTTGCGCCGGAGGAAGGCGAAGGGGAAAGCAGGAAAGCTACTGCCTCGCTTTGAGGAGGCTCTTGAGCGAGGGGGATCGAGAATCCCTCCTACCAAGGGGAGAAGAGGACTGCCTCAGGACCCGGGAGAAAAGCCCCTAAGCGGTGGGAGAAATCTTCGCGGAGGGTCCTGCGTCCGGGAGGCCCCGCCGCACAATCTCCTTTAATGAGCCAGCCCTCAACGAGTCGTAAGTAGAAAGAAAGGAGTTTTATAATAAGGACATCCCTATTTGTGCTTCGAGGATAACTAAAGTTTTTACCTTGTAGTTCGGATCTCCGTCCTTCGCAGATGAGCTCGTCTTGGGGACCTTCGTCCGGAGATGATAGAGAGCGAGGCGCCCGTCCGGGCGCCGTTGGATAGGGCGGACGAGCCTGAAGTGTAAATCACGGAGGGGCCCCGGGTGTGGCAAAGCCGATAGTTCGGCGCCAATCGGTGTACGGTCAAGGATTCGCTTGAGAAGGCGTCTATCTCGTAAGATCGCACGCATTGATGAGCATGGTGATTGAAAGGATTTCGTCACCGAAGGCGGTTTGCATGATGCCGCGGGAGTTTATGGCGGGGTTTGAGGTACGAAAATGACACACCTTTTAACAGTTTTGCATATAGAATCGCTCTGTATAGATAGTAGCCCCGAGACTCGGTAGGTTGTCGATATCGACAGCGCGTCGAGGATCAAAATCGCAGGTTTAAATTCCGTCGTGCCGATCAGGTGGCGGTCGTCCGGGCCAGCCGGATGATGGAGTTGCTGAAGTAAAGCGGCAACTCGATGTGGCGGATGAAAACATCGCGTTGATCAACAGCGACTTGATGAGTCGCAAGGTAAGTGTTATCGCGCGTCACGTGGTAAGGAGCGAAGCCAACTGCTTACAATATGTGCGTGAAATGCAAATAGTGCCGCTGCCGTGGAGAGTCTTCGGCTGAACTTGCTCAAGCCAAGGAGCAGGCCGAAGGAGTAATGGCGGCCTCAAGGCGCCGAGGAGTTAGCGGCCAAAGGGCGCACTGCCGCGAGCAGGGAAGAGATAGCGAAATGGCTGTGAAGTTAAAAGAGGCTACCGACCGCAATGAAGCTCTTGGGAAGGAGCGCCTAAGCGGGCAAGAAGACTTGCGGAAGGCCACCGAAGTTAAGAATGCCCGCTCTGCAATGCGGGCTATGAAGGAAGAGCTACGCCAGGCCGGGAGATTGTAGCTGGCAAGCCTTTTCTGCTGCGCCAAGGTTCACGGATCAAAATATGCTCGGCTGGGCCAAGCTGTGGTGTCCGGAGGACCTTATATGGACTAAGCAGCGAAAGCGGCGGATGCCGTTGTGCATTCGAAGCCGAAGGATCACCAGACGGAAGAGCTGTTTTGGTCTCAATTCCATAGTCCGGGCGTTCACTTCACCGACCGATCGCTTGGCTGAGTGGGCTGAGCTAAATAGGTCGTCGGGGCTTGCTATGGCGGATATAGTGACCCATATCCGGCCGGATAGGCCTCAGCCGAAGAGTTACTTTGGCTTATTGCAGCAATTTCTTGGTGCGGTGCCGCATATCAAGGCGATGAAGCGGTCGGCCTGCATAGAGGGTGCGCGGACGGTGCTCGCCTGTGTGAAGACACATTGGACAGAGATGGATGCCACCGCTGTCGCGACCCCGGGTTCGGATAATGACCGGCTACCCGCCGAGCACTATTTTGGCGAAGTGCTGCCTGGTGCTCGTGTAATAGAGTCGCGGTGCTAAAAAAATGTTACGTTCGAATGAACGTTTATACGATGTAAAAATGATATTTATGATGTAAGCGCCTTTTATACTTCTGCGTTCAAGTAATAGAATATCTCCTTTGCGGCCGTTCATGTATACGTATGTATAACCTGAAAGATGGCGATGTCGGTTTAGCCCCCACGCACAAGGTGCGGGGTGTTCGCAAAAATAGCGCGTTTTCACACTTAATCCGATGTCTCGGTCCTGTAAAGGAGGTGGTAGCGTAGCAAACGAGGCAACCGGACTATAATACTTTATCACTTTCACTTAGCCATGGAGTTCGAGGGTGGGGCTACGACATAGCCCCTCGGGGCACCGTGCTCTCCGAATTTGGGGCGCGATGTACCTGGCCGAAACGGCCCTTCACAAAGCGGAGGAATCCTAAACATTCCCAAGGTCGATCGAGTGGTTGACCAGTCTCTCGCTGTATCATGACAGTCGGTTTTGGCTTTCTCTACTAAGGTGCTCGCCAATTAAGCGGGGCACAATCGCAGAGTTCTCCGAGCCGCGTTAGCGATGATAAGGAACGTAAGGCAGCAAAACACGTGAGGCGGGTAAACCCAACATTTGACCCAAGACATGATTCGGAGCTGATGCATATAGGGCCTAACTCGAGACGCCGAACACTCCGAAGGTGTTCGGTCTTTATAATAGCGGCAAAACAAAGCCCTAAGCCCCTTGTGTCCAGTGCAGGCAGGTTCTTACGGCGCTGCCGATGCCAAAACGCTGATCTCCACTCTGGTTATAATGATAAACCAGGGATTATAGCAACAAGAGACAGAAGAAAGGTTTACGAGGGTCTTAGTCGAAAAGAGTCCTTGCAACGGGTCCCTACTGCACGTCTGCGCCTGTGTCTCCGTTGTGCCGCATCCTGGACGGGTGTGCACGCTGTTCATCTGTAAAAAGAGAAGAACTTGGTTGGAAAAGAAATCATGCGAGAAAAGTGCATAAAAATTGAAATATAGATTAAGAAAGCTGAGCCTAGGCTAGCTCATTATGGCTTATATGCGCAAACCCTTGTGAAGGGGTGTGCGGCTAGGTAGCCCCTGGCTTATTTATTCGGACTCGCCCAGCCGTGTCCGGGTCTCCGCGACCCTATGATGAAACGATGCCACGTGGACCGGGCATTTTAAGTGTAAGAGACGCGGAATGTGGTATTGTATTGAAGCGGACGAGAGCTTCCCGTCCAGTGGTGCTTGATAGCTGGCTTAAGGGCCTAGCGCCACTCCTTTGAAGGAAGTGCGGCTATGCCGAATTGTAATAGGGTCTATCCCCACTTGCGGATTGTGTCCGGATATAGCAGGTTTAAGTCACTGCCGCCGTCCATCAACACCTGCGTTAATTGCAGTCCGTCTATTATGGGATCCGATATCAGGGCAGTCTATCATGCGCTCTGGATACTTCTGGACTAATCCAGATGGTCGAAAGTGATTGGTTTTGACATCCAACCTTGGTCCACTAGGGTGGATCGTCCGACACTTGTCTTGGCGAGTGCCGTGTTGGCTTTCCGTGTTATCACGTGAAGCAAGTTTACTGTTTTGACATCTCGAGGGAAAGTCCTTTGACTTCCGGTGCTCTGCTGGTGGGGCTCGTCATTGTCCTTGCTTGGCGTATCAAGCCCCTTGTGTCCGGCATTAAGTCTGCCGGACTGTTTAAAAACCCAACAATTTCGGTTGGTATGGTTTGCAGGCCTTCCGGGGGTACTGTGGGTTTGACATATCCGATCTAAAATTTTGTTTAAATTTGATAGCTCATCTCTGTTGTCCTTAAGAGGCCGTGTTTTATTGTCTGGCCACAAGCTTTTGAATCCGGCGATGACCGCCGTGCCCTGTGGGCTTTTTTCTTTATTCCGGCGCTGATCTTTCCTGCGCCGTGACTTTCCGTTCCATCTCTCGATCTCGGATGTACTCGGGTCGCTGGTGCTGCATCTTGCTAGCCATTTTGTCTTCTCTAGCGTAAAAGCGCATCATGAGGCTTGTTAGCGGCCATTGTTCTTGGCTTGTTGGCGAGGTGTCTGGCGAGCCATTCGTCTCGGACGTTGTGTTTAAAAGCTGCTAAGGCTTCCACGTTCGGACAATCGACTATTTGGTTCTTTTGGTAAGGAACCTGTTCCGAATTCTTGCGCGCTGACTCTCCGGGCTATTGGGTTATATGACTCAGATCGTCGGCATTCGGAGGGCGGACATAAGTCCCTTGAAAATTTGCTCTAAACGCGTCCTCGAGCTCTTCCCAACTTCCAACAGTGTTTTCTGGGAGGCTTTTGAGCCAATGCCGAGCTGGCCCTTTGAGCTTGAGGGGTAGGTATTTTATGGCGTGGAGATCATCTCCTCTAGCCATGTGTATGTGTAGTATGTAGTCTTCTATCCGCACTCGGGTCTGTTGTGCGTCAGATGCCTCTATGTTTATGGGTTTAAATCCTGCTGGAAATTCATGATCCAGACCTCATCGGTGAAACATAGCGGGTGTCTGGCGCCCTGTATTTGGGTGTGCCGCTGTCTTGAACACTTGTCGTGGTGTGTTACTTCTGGTGTCCTCTTTTTGGCCCGTAGATGGACCTAGTTGGGCCGTCCGTTTTACCAGGATTATAATTGCTTGTGTGCAGCCCCGCTTGTCGCTTTGGGCACATCATCGCCGTCTATCCGCCAGCGGCCTCTTTATTTTTGACCGTGAAGGCTCGATGGCTTCCTCGTCAAATTCTGGCAGCAACTTGCGCCCGGGTAGCTCTTAGTTTGATGGCCATTGCCATATTTGTCTGCGGTCTTGAATACTTTGCTCCACTTCATTCTGAGTGTGTCTTCTGCTGTTTTGAGCTTCCGTTTCGCCTTCTTCAAACTTCTTGCAGTGGCGACTATCGGTGACGACACAGAGGAACTCTCAATGAAAGCACCAATATCGGTGTCAAAACCGGCGGATCTCGGGTAGGGGGTCCCGAACTGTGCGTCTAGGCGGATGGTAACAGGAGACAAGGGACACAATGTTTACCCAGGTTTGGGCCCTCTTGATGGAGGTAAAACCCTACGTCCTGCTTGATTGATATTGATATTGTGGATGTTTACAAGAGTGGATCTACCACGAGATCAAGGAGGCTAAACCCTAGAAGCTAGCCTATGGTATGATTGTAAGGGTTGTTGTGATTGTCGTCCTACGGACTAAAGACATCCGGTTTATATAGACACCGGAGAGGGCTAGGGTTACATAGAGTCGGTTACAATGGTAGGAGATCTACATATCCGTATCACCAAGCTTGCCTTCCACGCCAAGGAAAGTCCCATCCGGACACGGGGTGAAGTCTTCAATCTTGTATCTTCATAGTCTTGGATTCCGATTGATGATGATAGTCCGGCCGATGATAGTCCGGCCGATGATGGTAGTTCGGCAATCCGGACACCCCCTAATCCGGGACTCCCTCAGTAACCATAGAGCTTTCCACCAGCCATATATGCGTGTATTATAGCTTATTCTTTCATTACCCTCTATGTGTTACATTGCCAGCATATTCCATGTGCTGACCCGTTCTCGGGCTGCAACATTTTATGTTGCAGACTTTTCAGACGAGGAGTAAGGATTGTAGGTCGTTGCCGTGCAGCTCAGTTATTGTAACGCCCCCGATGCGGCTATATCTCCCACGTGTCGAGGCACGACTTAGAGGCATAACCGCATTGAAAGCAATGTCGCAAGTGAGGTAATCTTCACACAACCCATGTAATAATTTAAGGAGAAAGGTACATAGTTGGCTTACAATCGCCACGTCACACAAGACATAATTAAACATACATCATTCAGAGTACACTCAAGGTCCGACTACGGAACCAAAATAAAGAAGATACCCCAAATGCTAACACAGATCCCGAATCGTCCCAACTGGGCACCACTCTTGATCATCTGAAGCGACACATAGTAACGACCACGTTCCTCGTCGAACTCCCACTTGAGCTCGGTGGAAACATCTCTGACCGCCTCATCGGAACCTGCAACTGTTTGGAAGTATCTCGTGAGCCACGGGACTCAGCAATCTCACACCCGAGATCAAGACTATTTAAGCTTAAGGGAGGACATGGTAGTAAAGTTGAGCTGCAGCAAGCGACTAGCATATATGGTGGCTACATCGCAAAAGAGAGCGAGAAGAGAAGCAAAGCACGGTCGTGAAACTAGTATTGATCAAGAAGTGATCCTGAACTACTTACGCCGACATAACTCCAACACCGTGTTCACTTCCGGACTCCACGAGAAGAGACCATCACGGTAACACACGCCGTTGAGGTGTATTTTATTGAGGTCAACTTTAGGTTATCTACAACGGACATTAACAAATTCCCATCTGCCTCATAACCGCGAGCACGGCTTTGAAAGATATTACCTGCAGGGTGTCCCAACTTAGCCCATTATAAGCTCTCACGGTCAACGAAGGTTATTCCTTCTACCGGAAGACCCGATCAATCTCGGAATCCCGGACTACAAGACATTTCGACAGAATAAAACAAGACCAGCAAGACCACCCATTTGTGCCGACAAATCCCGATAGGAGCTGCACATATCTCGTTCTCGTGGCACACCGGATAAGCGAAGCGTCAGAACCGACGTAATCCATGTTGCCAAGGAATGGTCCCGACGGTGCTCTAGTTTGGACCAACGCCGAGGAGCACCGCCCGGGGTTTAAAATAAGATGACCCTCGGGCTCGCGAAACCCGGGGAAAAGGCTTAGGTGGCAAATGGTAAAACCAATGTTGGGCCTTCTTTGGAGGAGTCTTATTCAAAGCGAACTGTCAAGGGGGTCCCATAAATCACCCAACCGTGTAAGGAGCATAAAATCCAGGAACATAACACGGTATGACGGAAACTAGGGTGGCAAGAGTGGAACAAAACACCAGGCATAAGGCCGAGCCTTCCACCCTTTACCAAGTATATAGATGTGTTAAGCATAGCAGATATATATATATATTGTGATATCCCCAACAAGTAAACATGTTCCAAAGAGGAACAACATCTCCATGTTCCAACAAGGAACAAATTTCAGCTTCACCTGCAGCTAACAACGCTATAAGAGGGGCTGAGCGAAGCGGTAACATAGCCAAACAACGGTTTGCTAGGAAAGGATGGTTAGAGGCTGACATGGCAATATGGGTGGCATGACATAGCAAGTGGTAGGCATCGCAGCATAGGCATAGCAAAAGAGCGAGCAACTAGCATAGCAAAGATAGAAGTGATTTCGAGGGTATGATCATCTTGCCTGCAATGTTCTCAGAGTTGTCGAAAGCCTGATCCTCGAAAACGTTCTCAACAGGATCCTCGTTCACGTACTCGTCTCCCGGCTCTACCCAAAACAACAACACAAACAAGGAACCACAATAAATCACGATGCAATGCACAATCAACATAATGCAACATGACATGATATGCGGGATGTGATATGCAAAGCGTATAAAAGGCTCGGAAGGTAAATGAAAGACTAGGCATCATCTTGGCAAACCAAGCATGCCATCGGAAAGATGAGATGATTTCGTAGAAATCGATATAGAGATCACCGGAAACGGATGCACGGATTGGATATGACGGGCAAAACAAGAATGGTGAGAAAAACCTACGGTAACATCATGGAGAACAAAGCCATGCATGTGTGCAAACTA
Organism: Aegilops longissima; assembly: GCA_021605205.1. Lineage (NCBI taxonomy): Eukaryota > Viridiplantae > Streptophyta > Magnoliopsida > Poales > Poaceae > Aegilops > Aegilops longissima. The sequence continues at coordinate 71,619 of JAHIAM010002673.1, forward strand.
CCACATAGCACAAAGCAAAGAAATATGCCCAATGAAGACAACACATAGCCATGATGCAATAGACATGATCACAAACTTGCCCAAATGCAAAACCAATGACACCACTGAGTTGGTGGGATTTTCTACCCCAAAAACATATATAATATGTTAGGGTTGCATTAGGGAAAACATCACAAAACAATAAGTCAAAACCTGCCTAAAAGGAAAGCGACAGAATTGGCAATTTCAGATTTGGAAAGGTCCAGATTTGGACTTGCCTAAAACAGAAATGATACAAAGCTGTAAATGGAAAGAAAAATAAAATAAGCCTGGAGGAGGTGCTGCGAGGCTGACGGGGTGACCCTTGTCATAGAGGCAGAGGTTAACGAGTTAAAAAGGGGAAGAAAAGAGCCCGTGGGGATTCAACCCGGTCTCCCGGTGGAATCCCGCACCTGCTACCATCGGGCTGGTGCGGCTGACTCTTGACAGAGGAAGAGCCTCGGGGCTTAACTACTGACTCTGCAGAGGAGGCGCACCGAATGACAGCGAAAACAAAATAAAAAAGGGGGGAGTGGCGCGCCTGGGGTTCGAACCCAGGTCGCCGCGGTGGAAGAGCAGGGGGTCAACCAACTCGGCTAGGGAAGGGGGTTCGGTAAGATACGCGAAGCTGGCCACTTGACCAACACTGCCAGGCAGATCTAAGGACAGAGACAACAACCGACGACGCCGGCGAAGCAACGGCGGCTACAGGGGGCTCTGCGCCCTTGGCCACGACGGGCACGCAAGAGGGGGCATCACGGGGTCTTGCGGGGCAAGCCCGTAGCGTGGCTAGCAGCATACATGCGCCGCCAAAACAACTCTGAACCTAAACTACTACGAGCACGCCGGAGCACGCCGGGCGCGATAAGACCACGGGCCGGACCCTAATCTACGGAGAACCAACGACGACGAGAAGGAGCAGGGAGGAAGGGGAGTATACCTCCTTACCCTAGGACAAAGGATCGCGACGGAGGCGGGCGGACGGCGGCGAGATCGAGCTCAAGATCATGGGAACTCGACCGAGAGGAAAACAGGAACGAGGCGTCGGTGAACTTGGCGAATCGGGCCTCCGTAGTCGACGTCGTGGTCGTAGACGACGACGAGGACGGAGATGGACAAGGGCCGCCGGGTCGAGGTGGCCGGAGAGCACGCCGGCGACGGAGACGGGCTCCAGATGCGCGGGTCCGAGCGGGCGGCGATCTTGGGTGGATTCTCACTGGCGGCGAGAGGGAGAGGGGACCCTAGGGTTCGGTCTTGACGCGCGAGGGATAAGTAGGCTAGGCGACGCTGGCCGAGCTCGTGCTCTCTCGTGCTCAGGGGTCCCCATGACGATGGCGACGAGAGGAGAGAAAAGGCGGGTGAGGAGCACCGGCGCCGCTGCCAAAGGGGCAGCGATGCCACGTGGAAGGGGGCTAGCGGGGTAGGCACGGGCGCGGGTGAGCGAAGGCAGGAGGAGGGAAAGCGGCATGGGCTGCTGCGCCTCCTTGGGGCTGCGGGCTCTTTGGGGAGAGTTGGGCCGGCTCGGGAGGCCGGGGCCCAGGTAGAGAGGGGCTAGCTGGGCTGCCCTGCTGCTGCTGCTCTCTCTTTTCTCTTATCCTTTTTCTAGAATAAAAGGGAAGAGAAAAGAAGTACAGGGAGAAAAGAAAAGATTTAGAGTGAAAGGAAAATATTCCCACACTCCTGGAATTCCCCTCTATTTAAATAAAATGTAATGGACATTTTTAAAGGTAGAAAAATAATGCAAGTTTGAAAATATTTCAAACTTGTGCCATTTTTGAACCTGACCATAACAACTTTAAATGAGGAAATATTTGGCAGAGAGGTTTAGTGCAAAGAGCAAGATTTTTAGGGAGAAGAAGAACATTAATTGAAGGAGGGATTTATATGGCACTTGAAAAAGAAAGAAGTAGAGGGAAGGAGGGGATGGTAATGCAAGTGAGGATGGCATATGTAACCACATGACATGCAAGGGGAAAAACCACAACCATATGACATGTAAGGGAACACCACAATCACATGATAAGAAGGGAAAGCAAAATGACAAGAGGCACAAATGCAATATGGCAAAAAGGAGCAAACAAAGAAAAGAACACCCAACATAACAAAACCAAAGAGGCCAAGCATGACAAGAACCCACAAGAATTGGATGAGGCCAAATTGATATATTGCCCAAAAGGGGAAGTTTACATCCAGGGTGTTACAACACTCCACCACTACAAGAGGATCTCGCCCCGAGATCTAGGACTGAAAGAACTCCGGATACTCGAACGGAGGTGATCCTCGCGCCCCGGTAGCTTCTCGGTCGGAATGGTGTGACCACTTCACTTTCAGGAATTTGATTGACTTGTTGCGAGTCTTGCGCCGGTTTCTTCAAGAATAGCAACGGGGTGCTCACGATAAGAGAGATCTTCTTGAAGGTCAATCTCTTCGAAGTTGATAGTGCGTTCAGGAGCCTTGAAGCACTTGCGAAGCTGTGACACGTGAAACACATCATGCACGTTTGCAAAGTTGGAAGGAAGCTCAAGTTGATAGGCGAGATCGCCTCTTTTCCCAATGATCTTGAAAGGACCCACGTATCTAGGGGCAAGCTTCCTTTGATACCGAGCGGCGAGTGCCTTTCATTGAGAGACGCGGAGGTAGACATGGTCTCCGATTTCAAAAGTCACATCACGGTGCTTATCATCATAATAGCTTTTCTGGCGCGATTGCGCGGCTTTGAGATTCTCACGAATGACCTTGCACATTTCTTCTGCTTCTGTGATCAAGTCATTGCCAAGAAGTTGGCGTTCACCTGTCTCAGACCAATTGAGAGGAGTACGGCACTTTCTGCCATAGAGAATTTCGAATGGGGCCTTGCCCGAACTCGCTTGGAAGCTGTTGTTGTAAGAGAACTCGGCATAAGGAAGACAATCTTCCCACTTTATACGAAAGAAATGACACAAGCCCGAGCATATCTTCAAGAATTTGATTAACTCGCTCGACTTGGCCACTTGTTTGAGGATGGAAAGCTGGCTGAAACGAATCTTTGGTGCCCATGGCCTTCCAAAAGAATCCCGAACTTGGAGGTAAAGATGCTGCCACGGTGCAGAAGAGATCACTTGTGGAATGCCGTGCAAAGAGACAATCTCGAGGTGTAAAGCTCGCCAACCGAGCTGCAGTGATGGATTCTTTGATAGGAAGAAAATGAGCCACTTTAGTCAGCTTGTCAATGACAACGAAGATAGATCATTTCCACGCTTGGACTTTGGAAAGCCAGTCCACGAAGTCCATTTCAATATGATCAAACTTCCATTCAGGAATAGCAAGAGGTTGAAGGAGACCAGCTGGTCTTTGGTGTTCTCGCTTTCACTCTTCTGCAGACATCACACTCATTCACGAATTGAGCAATTCTCGCTTCATTCGAGTCCACCAATATGACTGCTTGAGGTCATGGTACATCTTCGCATACTTCGGGATGAATGGATAGAAGCGAATTGTGAGCCTCGTTCATAATGACTTTTCTCAGATCACCCTTAGGAACCACAATCCGGTCCTCAAAGAACAGAGTGTCTTTGTCATCAACGTGGAAGCCCTCGATGCGGCTATATCTCCCACGTGTCGAAGCACGACTTAGAGGCATAACCGCATTGAAAGCAATGTCGCAAGTGAGGTAATCTTCACACAACCCATGTAATACATAAGGGAAAGGGATACATAGTTGGCTTACAATCGCCACTTCACACAATACATGAGTAAAACATTACATCATACAGATACAATCAAGGTCCGACTCACGGAACCAAAATAAAAGAAGACTACCCCAAATGCTACACAGATCCCGATCGTCCCAACTGGGCTCCACTCTTGAACAACTGAAACGAAACAACACAATGAACAAGATCTTCATCGAGCTCCTCCTTGAGCTCGGTGCATCACCTGCACGGTTTCATCGGCACACGCAAACTGGTTTGAAGTATCTGTGAGTCACGGGACTCAGCAATCTCACACCCATGAGATCAAGACTATTTAAGCTTAAAGGTAGGGCAAGGTAGTGAGGTGGAGCTGCAGCAAGCGACTAGCATATATGGTGGCTAACATACGCAAAAGAGAGCGAGAAGAGAAGGCAAAAGCACGGTCGAACAACTATGATCAAGAAGTGATCCTGAACTCCTACTTACGTCAAACATAACCCAGAAACCGTGTTCTCCTCTCGATCAACCCGAAAAGAGACACTCACGATTACGCACACGGTTGGTGTATTTTAATTAAGATCAACTTCGGTTTTCTACAACGGACATTAACAAATTCCCATCTGCCACATAACCGCTGGCACGGCTTTGAAAGTTCAAACCCTGCAGGGTGTCCCAACTTAGCCCATGATAAGCTCTCGCGATCAACGAAGGAATAGACCTTCTCCCGGAAGACCGATCAGTCTCGAATCCGGCTACAAGACATTTCACAGCAATAAAACAAGTCCAGCAAGACCGCCCGATCGCCGACAATCCCGATAGGAGCTGCACATATCTCGCTCGTGGCAACACGGATAAGCGAAGCGTCTGAGGAACCGAGCGTAACCCATCTTGCCAAGGGATGGTCCCAAGACGGTGCTCTAGTTTGGACCAACACTTAGACAAGCATTGGCCCGGGGGGGGCTGAATAGAGATGACCCTTGGGTTAATTACTCCCAAGGGAAAATGTAGGTGGTGGTGAGGCAAATAGTAAAACCAATGTTGGGCCTTCTTTGGAAAAGTCTTATTCAAAGCGAACTGTCAAGGGGTCCCATAAATCACCCGACCGCGTTAGGGACGCAAAATGGGAACATAATACCGATATGACGGAAACTAGGGCGGCAAGAGTGGAACAAAACACCAGGCATAAGGCCGAGCCTTCCACCCTTTACCAAGTATATAGATGCATTAATTAAATAAGATATATTGTGATATCCCCACAAGTAAACATGTTCCAACAAGGAACAACATCTCCATGTTCCAACAAGGAACAAACTTCATCCTCACCTGCAACTAACAACGCTATAAGAGGGCTGAGCAAAGCGGTAACATAGCCAAACAACGGTTTGCTAGGAAAGGATGGTTAGAGGCTTGACATGGCAACATGGGAGGCATGATATAGCAAGTGGTAGGCATCGTAGCATAGGCATAGCAAAAGAGCGAGCAACTAGCAAGCAAAGATAGAAGTGATATCGAGGGTATGGTCATCTTGCCTGAAATCCCGCAAGGAAGAAGAACGAGTCCAAGAAGAAGACAAACGGACGTAGTCGAACGAATCCTCACAACTCCGGAACGGAACCGAAGCTAACGAGAGAAACAAACCGGAAACAAACAAACAACATAGTAAACACACAATCATAAACATGGCATGATGCACAAACAAATATGATGCATGTCCGGTTTAATGAGGCATGGCATGGCAATATGCACAAACAATACTACAAATTAAGTGGAGCTCAATATGCAACGAGTTGCCTATTGACGAAACACCACATCAATTATTTAGTTCACTCTTGATTAGGTACTCAACAATATTAAATGTTGTTAAACATGGCAAGAGGTGAAGCATAATGAAACTACCTATCTAGGCAAGTTTAAATGAGGCCGGAAACAACGAACAACAATTCCGGAAAATCCCCATATGCAAATTATGGATTCGGAACAGATCTGACCTAAAGCATATTTTAGAGTTGTTAAACATGCAAAGCAAGTACACCATGTTAAACCAGGCATTTTTCTACCCCATTTACATATAAAGAACATTTAATTCCGAGCTACGGTTATTTAGTTATGAATTAAATCATTTTAACATGGCATACATGCAAAATTTAAATAAACAGCATTTTAAACATTTTAAACATGGATGAAAACTGCATATTATGAAACTAGACAAAATTCTGAGCAAGTTTCATATATAATTTATTTAGATCTGATGCACGGTTAATTAGTTAGGATATGCATGAAGTTTAGGGTCCAATCTGTAAAACTGTAATTCCTGGATAAACTAGACAAAATCGCAGACGGAAAAAAAAACGAAAGCGGGCGAAACTGCAGGCTGGCCCAACAGAGAGGGGCTGGGGAGGCAGCTCACCCAGGCCAAGGGCCAGACGGAGAGGAGGCAGAGGGCGGCGCGGGCCTCGGGAGGCCGGTGGGCTGGCCAAGCCGGATGGAGCAGGCTGGAGGGGCAGGCCGGCTGGGCCTCACCATGGGCCGGTCGGTGAGGGAGGAGGGCCAGGCAGAGGGGGGCGCGGACTGGGCCGAGGGAGGCCCACGGGAAGGAGGCAGGCCGGCCTGGGGCAGCAGGCGAGCTCGGGCTCCTCCCGAACATGCCGCGTGGCGGCGGCCGGCGTCAACGGCGATGGGGAGGGCGCCCGAGGGGCGGAGGCTGCAGATCGGGTCCGGCGGGTCGCAGTGGCGGATCCGGTCGATCTCGCCGGACTTGGCTGAGACGAGGCCGGCGGGCGAGGGGAGCGGCGACTGGCTACCTCCGCGACGGGACGGCGACTTTGCGTCGAGAGAGAGAGAGACGGGGTGAGAGAGAGGGAGGACGAAGGGAAAGAAGAGGAGGCGCGGGCGTCGACCGGGATGGGGAGTTAAATGCGCGGCGGCGAGGCCGAGGAGTGCGGGCGGCGGGAGCGCCCCGATCCCATCGGGATCAAGCGGGGCGCGAGGGCGGCTGGCGAGCGGGCGGCTCGGGTCCGGTCGGCCCGGGCGGGCTGCGGATGGGCTTCATGGGCCTCGGCGAGAGTGGGGCGCGAGGAGGCCAGGTGGCTCACGGGAGAGGCCGAGGGCGGTGGCTGTGGCGGCGCGGGCCAATGGCGATGCGACAAGTGGCGCTGAGGAGGTGGAGGCGCGCCGGATTTGGAGGGGGAAGCGGCGGCTGGAAGGTGGCTGGGGCACGGATTTCGAAGAGGAGGAAGGGGAAGGCCAAAAATGGCATGTGGGTGGTGTTTATATAAGGAAGGGGGGGCTAGGGTTAGGTGGGCTGCAGGAGGACTGCGAGGGGGAGAAGAGAGAGGGAGGGCCCGGCATCTGTTTCCGGAGACCGAAAACGTCCGACGAGAATACCGGCTATAACCCGGTTACATATTTAACGGTTGGGCAGTCAAACGAACTCCGAATGCGATGAAACTTGGCAGGCGGCCTGTCTACACTATAATAAGACCGCACGACAAGTTGCAACCCATTCCGAGAACATTATTATGCCACTAATAAAATAATATATTGGGGGTGCCGCGGGCGCGTGCGAGTGTATCCGGACTCGGAACGGACAACGGAGAGAACCGGCGGAACCCGAACGGATGCAAGTTTTGAAAAACATGCGGATGAAATGCAGATGATGCCATGAGATGAAATGCATAACAAAAACAAAATGCAAAACAACAGACAAAAACCAACCCCGAAGGAAATAATAAATCACATCTCCGGAAAGGGCAAGAGTCGGAGTTACGAATATGGAAAGTCGTATCCGGGGTGTTACAACACTCCACCACTATGAGAGGATCTCGTCCCGAGATCTAGGATGGCACCGGAGGGAAAAGGAAGAGGAAGATGAGAGGTAAACCTAAGTTGCTTCTTTGACAAACGAGTGAAACCATGAACCTTGAGAGGTTGAGCAAAATGAAAGAAAGAAAAACAACGAAGATGAACGAGAATGCAAACAATCCGTTAGAAAAGAGGAACAAGGAACATTACGATAACTTGAAGGTTGAAAAGGCATGAATCAAGAGTTTAATGGACAAGATAGAATTCGAAACCACTCCGTTTAAAACAAGATGAGAGAGGAAGAATTCGGGCAGCACTCCGATTGAGCATGGATGGAATATAACATGAACTTGAGAAGATGGGATGATACTTGATGAAATCAACAACATACTGCCTCCGGAACTATTGAAAGAATGGCACAAAGGGTTAGAAAGATTTCAGACAGCTCTCCGGTTGAGGAAGCAGGCAAAACTTGATAAGATGAGAGAACTCGAATGAAAACATGACACTCCGGTTAAATGGATAAGCAAGAAAAGAACATGATCTTGACAAAAGAAAGATGATGGGTCGAAGAGAGCAACATCACAATGCCTCCGGAAGAAAAATTGAAGATAGGTCATTGGAATAAAGGAATGGAGAAGAAAATGACAACTTCTACCACAAATGAGTTTGGAAAGCACCCTCGCAAAGAAGAATTGAACGGAGTTGTTGGAAAATCAACAACGAAAAGAATAAGCTTGTAGTGGGCTTATGGAAACATCTCCACATTATGAGGTGAGCTTCTGCCACCAACGGAAACAAACGATTGGATTGATATCAACAAGGAGACGAGAAACTTATCTCACCGGGAGGACAAATGAAGAACTTGGGTCATTAATAAGCACCATAAATAGCAACAATCCTTAGGGAAAGCTTTAGGTGAAATATAGCCCAAGATAAGTCCAATGAAGAGATTGATGGATTGAAAAGATCTCTTGAACGAAGAGAAAATGATGGATTTAAAATACCTCATTCTTGACAACATGTGAAACATGAAACACGAACTCAAATTGTCGAGAATGACATAACACCACCTCAAATGATAAGGTAGAAAGAATTGCACTTCGAAATGCAAGAAGTAGAATGCTTGAGCTCCTCAAAACAAAACATGTGTTGGAACCATGTTTATTTTGAAGTATGGCTTGGCGGATCATAACTCCGAGAAAAATCTTGAAGAACAATTGAAGAATGAAAAGAATCCTTGAGGAAGCACCATGTAGAACCTCCATGAAAAACTCCGTAAAGAAAAGATGATAAAAGGAAGAGAAGTTGACAACACAAGGTGAAGCCTTGCGGTGATAAGATGAAGCTTTGAAATGATATAACCGAGAAAAGTTGGAACTCCGGAAAGAAAAGATGAACAAATGAAATCAAGAATTTTGATGATCCTCCGAATAAGGAATTGAATTTACTCGATGGAACAAGAATAAGAATTACATTATGCTGATCCTTCACCAATTAAATTGATGGCCAGCAATGGATTAGGCATACTACTTATTCTCGTAGAAAGGATTAAGATAGATATGGCGCAAACTTGGGAAGGTCTTCAACGAACCACCGTAGGATTGGAAAGAAACGAATGAGTCTATATGATAGCGAAGGAAGAGAACTCTTGAACAAACCACCATAATAATTGAGAATGAACGTAGCAAAGGCACAATTCACCGGGAAGAATTGTAAAACGAATAAGGATGCTTGACAAAATTTAGACACATTAGAACGAAGAGATCATGAACTGACAAGTCAATAATCAATCACTAGATTTAGGATCACAAGCCGATCACGATGCTTCACGTCGAAATGGGTTAGTCTGCATCCGAGAGACCCGCTTAGCTCTAAAATGGTTTCAACCTTTCCTCGACCTCATGGAATGAACTAACTCATATGCAGTGAGCATATTATCATAGACATCCCTCACGATGGCGAACTTGAAGAAGAAGCTGTTTCGACATCTACTTTATCCCAAGTGCAATAATGCTCCAAGTACGGGTTTTGAATTCATTCCTCGCTGACGCAAGGCGTCATCTTGATTCACGATTGAGGCTCGGATGGAGACCGATGAGATCTGAGCTCTGGCTAAGGTTGACATCCGAGCTCTGGACAAGCGATAAGAGATACTTTACGAAGGATCCAGCTAAGAAAATGAAATGGGTTAGTGGGAACAAGCAGCTAAAGCGCAAAGGTAAGGATGAGCTCGAAAAGTGCAAACTTGAATGATAGCTAGTGGTGGATTGAGACTTTGAGCTTCTCCATCGATCACTTTTATGAAGCTGAGTCCTTTCTTTTTAAGCAAGTTCAAATCCAGCAAAAAACGAGTATCAATCTGTCCCAAGTGCGGACAGGAGAAGCCAGGTCGGATTACGACATTGAATTGAATTGAGTGGCCCCTTCCCTTCGCATCACAGCATCAACCCCGATCACCTCACTTTACGTCAATATTTGTGAGCATGCCACAAGATGTACGGTTTGATTGGTTACTCAAGTGTCTAAGTGTAAGTTTCAAGTATTCTTCTTATGATAGATCAAGGCTTATCGGCGCTGAAGGTTCTCTGGATTGGTTGTGGTGAGCGTTGGGCGAAGGATTGTCGAGTGTAAAGCTACCGTTCAACTCCATGTTGTTCAGAAATGGTGGAATTATCGCGAATACCGCTGCAGGCTATTCTATGTTACAGGACCATGATGACTCGCTCTTGGATCTAAGGGTCCTCTCCGCTGAAGCTAATCAGAAATCTCCTGCACTCCGTTCCATTCAGTTAGCTTGCTCAAGAGTCCATAATTTTGATGTTACCCTCTTTTCTTGGTCGACTCGGCAGCACTCATTCCTTTTGAATGCATCATTGGCATCTCATATTGAAGCTAAAATTGTCATCTCCTGAATACGTGCGTGCGAGCAGCATCAATTTATCACCTAATGGTATCTTTGTTCTACCGGCACATACATTTCGATTTCCTTGGTCAACGGAAGTCACCTTTTCTTTTTCCTTGTTTTCGTCATGCGTCGATTCAACATTCGTTGGACTTTGTAGCTTCAAGGACGTAGTCATCCTCTCAAGATTCTAGTCATGATATTGCTTAAAAAGAAGCCCGACTTACCTATATTATCAAAGGACCCAGTCGAGCCCTAACTAGAAAAGTGCATGGGTGACCAAATTTAGGACAAAGTAGGCGCGGAAGATCCACATGCAACGAAACATCCCTCACGAAGTTCCAAACCTGACCTTCTTTAAGCTGCTTCGACTACGGGAACCACAAGGAAAAGCGGAACACGGCGGGAATGTGGGACTGGGTCCTTCCATATAGTTGGCTTGATGGCCCTTGTGGATGATGTCTTCTCATTAGAGAATTGACCTTAGAACTTTGTGATCAAGACCGTGGTTAGTCCAAGAGAAACTTGATCTCCGGAAAGGAGGTCCGCTTATTTACTTATCTGAAAAAGCAAAAGGTAGGTAGGCTGTTTCAGAGAAGAGTACGTGGGTTTTCACATAGCGGATATGAAAAGAGACCCTAATGAGCAGCTTTTTTTTTATTAAACCCTTCTTTACGTGCTTATGGAATCAGCCGATGGCAGGTCTTGGCGATTGAATTCATCCCGTTTTACTTTGTTGAGTGCGATCTGGTATTGACTTGCCCTTATTTTCCATCGATCGGGTAGTTAGTTAGGTCCCGCGGACAAGAAGTCCTATATCTTTGAAATAAGAGGGACTCCTTCCGGGCATCGCCGTTAAGGTGCTCTTTGATAGATTTCTATACCTTCCTCCCTTTCCTCTGCTGTATCAGCCTACGTGAACAGCTGCTTGCTTATCGAAGAAGTCTGCTCACATGATTGGAATATGGCTCCCGTGATGCATGCTATTTTGGGACTGAGGAATGCCTTTCTATGGTGGACCACGAGGTCGGACTCTTGCTGCTTGATTCAAAACCGGATTCAATAGCAGCAACATATTGATGATGGTGCCTGAACTACCTATTCTATTACCTTTTGGGAAGCCCCAAAGCCACATCAAGCCCTATGCTATGGGTCAAGGTACTCGAGACCGTCTGGATTGAAGACTATCAAGCACCGTGAGGTGGTACCAAACATTCCACGTCGATAGGGCATTCCAATCTCGGGTAGCTGCCCGCCCTACTTCATTCCTATCTCCTTGGCGCCAGCCCCATGTACCCCTTAAACTAACCACTTGAATTGATCAGGATTTGTTAGGTTGAGTGCATTTTCTTCAAAATCCAGTCAATTTCAAGAAAAGTATCGAAAAATCCCGGTTAGGCACCTTTTTCAGTGAAATCTTGTTTTTTCCCGCATTAATTAGTTATGGGAGAATCCTTGCTTCCTCAATGCTCTTGCCTTCGCGGTCCTATTAAAAGAGACACAAGAGGTTTTAGCACCGCATCTTTGGATCAAAAGATCATTCCATCCTAGAACCAACACGCACGACTTCTCCTTGCCCGATTTGAAATGGTGATGAATATGAAATTAGGAATATATATGGACAGATGAATTATGCGTCATGGAATCCGGATCATTAAAGAGGTAGTGTAGACAGTTGTCTAAGTGTGATCTTCTTATATCCCCAATGAACTGTTCAGCTTGATAGACCCAGGGAAATAGAATCTCGAAAGGACCTTTCTTGTCCGTAGCCCGTTGGAATCGAGGGCTTGATATCTCATTGGCATGACTAATTGATGAGGCCGACTGCCTAAGTAGTACTCACGAGGTCCTTGATTTCTTGTTAGTCTGTATCTTTCTCTTTAATAGTATGGTATCCAGGTTCACCTATTTTTTTTCCGTTGTTGCTCTTGTAAAAGCGCGTATAGTAAGTAGTCTTCGTCGATGGGACAAACGCTCCAGTGTATGCGTTACGAGGCAACTAGCATTTTGTCATGGAAGTTCGTGAAAGAATGTTCTTGTTTTTCGTTGGAAAAACCAACGCCGACGTCAAGATCAGTCTCCTTTCCTTTCTCTTTTCGGGAGCAGAGCTGAAAAAGATGGGAAATTCCAATGATTCTTCGTTCATTATCATGTCGATTCCTCACAATCGCTCTTTGTGATGCTGCGGAACCATGGCAATTAGGATCTCAAGACGCAGCAACACCTATGATGCAAGGAA
>JAHIAM010002673.1:84457-104392 GCA_021605205.1 Aegilops longissima
GTTATACTCAATGGACGGGGTATTAGTAGATCCAGCCATTACTATCAAAGCTATTGGACATCAATGGTATCGAGTCGCCTCTTAACGAGGGTGATTTAAGTGCAACGAAATGTACCGTGGTTCATGAAGCATCCGGCTTACCGGTCATCTCCCATTCCCGTCGTCGAGAGACTAAAGAACTATAGCATGCCGTAAGCGGGAGTTGAGGTGGTTAGACCTATACCCGAAATGCTCCCAACATAGGAGCCTATGGTTCCATTCTTGTTATTGCTGGAGGTACACATACCTCTTCTCGGTGTGGTGGAGCGATATCTGAAAAATAGATGCTAAGCCTGCAATGTCCGATAACGGGCTTGAGAGTGAATCTATCGGCACCACAGCAGTGGCATACAACTTTGGACCTAAGGGCTGGTCCGTTACCTTTTCGAATGGGGATCCCGTTGGCAACAACCACGGTAGTAGTTATGAACTCATTGGGCCAAGAGAGGACAACCTGTTGTTCCTGCTCCTCCTTCTTCGCCTGGGACGGAGGTCCCACGGTAGGTAAGAGCACGCATGCTAAGCACTTGACCGAAGGGGACCAGCGCTTCTCCTCCACCGAGGAGCCGTTCTTCGAGAAGCAAGGGATGTCGTGAGCGGTGGGAGGTCAAAGAAAGAGAATTGACCTCTGAATACGGTGATCCTATGATCTAGATAGACTCCGTCCTTTTTTTTAGATAAGGGTGACTCAAGAAATTGGGGTGGGACCTGCTGGCATAATGCAGGCTGGAACGTGGGAATTGAGGTCTCATGAGCGAGTTTTTTTCGTGGACAAACATACTTTCCGGTCTTTTTATGGATCCTTTTAGATCTACGGGCGGCCGCTCACATGAGCATAGGGAATCTATACTCGAGCCTTCGACTTGGCCCCCTGGCAGGATAGGTGAGGAATCACTCTTGAGATCTGATCTATTGGGGCCTACAACCGCCAAAGCCGACTAGCATCCCTTTCCGTGGTGAACTGGCCGTCCCATACCTTCATTTTGTCTCATGTGTGTTGAACATTGTCTTCCTCGGTTCCAGCTTCACCGATGTAGGTAGGGCTGGCAGAAAGGGTCCCCTCTTGCCTATTAGTAAGCGGGCCTTCGATTCCACCGGGTCTTACGGTCTCATAGAGGGGGAGAACTACCTAACTAAAGAAGAATAGTGCTCTTTATAAATAAGAGTAGGCGTGGAGAGCTTTTTTGGGAAACTTGCAAGTCAAGTTTGGGGGAGGCGGGCGCGACCCAACCTTATGAGTATTCGGACTATAACAGTCCGATGAACAGTCACTCACTTTTGACAGCTTATACGATTCCGAAGATGATCCAGAATTGGGTCAATCACGCTTATTAGAAGTTGACAATAGAGTGGTTGTACCAGCCAAAACTCATCTACGTATGATTGTAACACCCGCTGATGTACCTCATAGTTGGGCTGTACCTTCCTCGGTGTCAAATGTGATGCTGCACTGGTCGTTCAAATCTTACCTCCATCTCGGTACAACGAGAAGGAGTTTACTATGGTCGGTGCAGTGAGATTCGTGGAACTAATCATGCCTTTACGCCTATCGTCAGAGAAGCAAAGTGACTTTGAAAGATTATGCGGATTGGGTATCCAATCAATTAATCCTCCAAACCAACTAAACCGGGAAGCTGAAGCGGAAATGCAATTCTCGGGTGAGGGAAGGGGAAGCTCCAGAAGGCTTCGCTCGCTCGCTCAAAAAGCTCTAACGCTCGTTACTGAGTGGAGTGCATAAGCCCTTATTGAAGTAGGGTGAGGCCTTACTACACGAGCTCGTAAGTCAAGCACGGAACGAGTTTTGTCTCTAAGCTTCGCTTCATCATCTTGCTTGCTTCCGAAGCTTAACGCACTATAACATAGGCATGCATGATGGTATGGTAGGAAGACTCCTTTTAAGGCCGACCACTACATAGGAGCGATAGGAAGCCAAGCCGTCAAAGGAAAGGCGAGCAGCCCTTATTGCAATAGCAAACGGCCTACTTATAGCCCTATTTATACCCTTTCTCGGGGACTTCAACGGCCTTACAAGCTCAATAAATTGCAATTCTTCACCTTTTCCTCAGACGGTGGGAATGCATTTTCACTTGATTGACATTGACAGATATGTGTACCACACCGAACAAGCAATATGTCATATGCTTGATGTACCAACCAAGCCAGCTCTTTTTTTCTCGCCCCTTATCCTTAGCGCTAAAGTAAAAAGAAAATGAAAGAGAGTTTGTATTTGCAAATGAAAATGAATATGGATCTAAATCAATTAGATAATCAATAAATAAGAATTGGAATAATAGAAAAAATATCCTTCGCCCCTTATCTCTTCATCATCGCCGGTTCCGTCACTTGTGGTATTCGTTTAGAATCTTGTTGACCCTACTCGCTACTCCTATTTTCCTTATTTCTTTTTCTACATAATTAATTAGAACTTTCTTGAAAGAATGGGGTTCTCTCTGGGGGGGCGCACCCTCTCTTCCTTTTTGAGAAAGATGGGCTTGTTTTTTTTTCAATAAGTTCTATTGCTTTGACACATTTAGTATATAACATAATATATATAAGAAAAGTACTAAAGGCGTAAGGGCATTCTGTTGTACAGCTACTTTGGTATAGTTACAAAGGTAACCGTAGGTGACTGTTGAATCGACAAGAGTTACGAAAGGGGAAATAGCTCAGTTGGTTAGAGTGCTGGTCTGTCACGCCTGAAGTCATGAGTTCGAACCCGCTTTTCCCTCGATCTTTCTTTCTTCCCGAGGTCATACCTCTGCCACTTTACCTGAGTTTCACTAAGGCATATAACCCCATTCGGGTAAGAGGAGCAAGCAGTGGGGAACATCTATTTATATGCGTGTTAGCATCAACAAAGATCTTTTTGAAAGTAAATTACATCGATCCTCGGTGCTAGGTACTCGGTAAGTAAATCCCGAGGATAGAACTAGAGCAAGTAAGCTCATCGCACTATCAAGTCATCAGAACTAGTCTCGCCAAGCTTAAGAAGAAGTGAAAAGTAAGCAAGTTGTCATCTAGTGAGGGCTAAAAGACACGGAGAACATCCCCTCTATTTGCCAATAGCTTCCGCCTTCCTCTCTTTCATTTCATGTCGGTTCAGCCGAGCCAATAGATTCCATAGGCGGTCATTATAGCTGTAGTAGCCTTTGATTAGGTCCTTTCAATAGACTTTCCGTAGCTATAATTCGATAGACTTTCCGTAGCTCAAGATCGCTGATCGTTGACGCCAGAATCGCATTTTACGGCTGTACTTGTGAAAAGAGATAGAGCCGCCTCGCTATGACTCAAAGATGGTCAAAAAGCTAATAGATGGGCCACAAAAGGTAGAGGAGAGGGGTAAGAAGAGTAGACTTACCATCGGATACAAGATAGGGTATACAGCTAAAAGGGTGAGATAGAGGAATGAAATGAGCAAGTGAAACGGTCCACGACCACAAGTATTGAGCTATAACCATAAAACTTGGGGAGTGCCTCAAGAAAATCCATGGAAATAGAAGACCCAGGTTGTAATGGAATGCATAAAGGTTGAAGAAGACCAAGAGAAGGGTGTGCTCACTCTTGTTGAGTTGACACACATTACAAGTGAAGAACAAACTTGGAGGAGAAAAATAAACCAGAAGGACCCATTGTTTAGGTAAGTCTAACAATGATGGAAAAACATCCAGATGTAATGTATATATGCCAACAACCCAAATGCACATATGCTAGTTAAGTTGAAACTCCTAAATTAAAGCGCAAGCAACAAAACTACTTTTTGAAGGCGTGGGCGCTGAAGAAGAGCATAGCTCGATTAACACAACTAGGGGCAATATGGTTCATTTTCCTAGAACACCACAACAAATGTCCCTACCAGCTGTTGCCAAGTGAAGCTGAAACCATGGCTACCCCTCAACAAGCCTCTAGCTCTTATCCTAGGCCCCGAACCGCCTGAACCTCCAATTACTGCACCATTGGTACTGAATACGACCACCACTCACACCTATTCCAGACCTTTAAACCCCCGACCACCTAGACCTCTAGTAGCAAAGCAACTAAAAGACCCAATCACAAAATAACCTCTCTATCCCCTCAAAACCTTGGCACTAACACTTGTTTCCAGCCACCTATGGCCTTCCTCACAGCTCAAAACATGATAATATTAGACCTAATCCTGCACCTCCACCACCACAACCAAGACCCAATTCAATACCAAATATCCCATTTTCCCAACCAATACTTTTGCCCTATGCTGGAAATTCCATGAAACCAGAAGTGCCAATATATACTTACCTTAACCAACCGCTTCCAACTCAACAAGATGACCTGCACTAATACCGCAAGAACAAAGGCCGCAAAATCAATATCAATATGGGCAGCAGATACATCAACCTCCTAGAGTTTATTTTCCAATATTTGAAGGGCCAGGTCTTGGATACAAAAGTGTGAACATTACTTTTTTGTACCAAGTTACGGATTGGTACAAGGTAGAACTTTCGGCTATGCACCTTAGGGGAGAGCTGAAAGCTGGTACAACAGTTTCTTAGTGAATAGGGACAAGTATCTTGGCAAGAGTGAATTCAAGAGATTGTAGAGAGGTTTGAGGTAAGAAATGTGGTTGGTGTAGTTGATGAGTTTAATCACTTGAGGCAAAGAGGAAGCCTAGAAGAGTACAAGTCACACACAATTGGCAGAATTGAGGGCTGCCATGTTGAGGTGCAATCCCTATTACGATGACAACCTTTTTCGACAAAGTTTTCTTGGGGGTAAGGGTATTGTAAATAGAGATAGATGTTTCGTCCGGCTCTGAGAAACAATTCGGCAACCCCGCTCTTCCCTTTGCCTCTTCCACATCTATTTTGGAAACTTGATTCGGTTGAGTTTGAAGCCAGGATCTAATCAGATAACGCTTTGTTCTCCAATGAATGGAGGTGGAATAATTTATTGAGATAGAGAAAGCTACATCTCGACTTTATTTAAACGAAAGAAAAAGGTTAGTCCTGCTCCTAGACTTCCAATTCCAAGTAGTAGTAACGGAAAGGAACAGGTTTAGGAGAACTTTTTTTATGTCTTTCTTATAGCGATCGCTGAAAGTCGGCCAATGCCCTCGCTTCAATGAATGAAGACCGATGGGCTACAAAGTGGAGATGATGTCGCCGTGTCATTGCTCGTGATGTCTTCACCAGGATTTGACTTACCAATGTGAAAGGTACCGTGCCGGTGGTTCTATCATTTAGATAGAGAGTGATCTTTCCTTCTTGTCAAGAAAGATATGACGTTGGGAAGGGAAAGGGAGAAACGCTGTAGCCTTTGGGGCTAAGGGCTGAGAGTTCCGTGATCCAGTTCTTTGAGCATACATAGGTTGAGGATGGAACTCCTATAGCAATCGATGTGGGAAAAGGCAACAACCGAGAATACAAAGCAGAAAAAGCGAGTGAGATCTTGACTTTCTATTATCATACAACATAGAAGTATTTAATCAAATCAGAAAGAGCCCGAGATTTGACCAAAACGGCATAATTGAAAGCTCTCGCCTCGCCGCTCGCTTAAGAAGGTACCGGTTGCTCCGTGATGACGAATAAGCAACCCAGCCCAATCCTTGCTTTCATAGAAAAAGGTGAATTTACTCGAATATTCGCTCAATGACTCAATATTTAGTAATCAAATCATGCGCTTGTTAGATCATTTAGTGAGAAATAAAACGAGAATAAAGAGAGAGTCCTCACCTCAATATCGACAACAATGACCTGGCAAGTGAAGTAAAGTAAAAGCAAAGTAGAGCCCGGTTGATGTCAAACGCTTTTCAAATCTTACCCACCATATCCATTCATGCACGTTATTAGATGAAAAGTAAAAATAAAGCAATGATGGTTTTATCGAGCCACTTTACAACCGGTTTAGCAACTTCTTCATGCCCCTCTGAACGAAATATTTGGAGTTTGACAACTGGTTGACGCCGGTTGATACTCGAATGAATATATCGCCGGTAGATACTTGCTTTTCTAATGAGGTAGACACTTTTGCATGTTAAGGTTTCCACTTCAAACCATCCAGATTTACACTTCAATTTCTCGTTGTTGACACGGTTTACACTTGACTTCATTCAAACCGACACTTATGTATCTATCTAGGCGGCGGGCACTTAAACAAACTCAGGTTGACACAAACTATACAAAAGTCTTAATTAGGGTGTTTTTTTCCGATCAACCCGAAACTCCGAACAGAACCGACTCGACTAGACCTTTTCCCAAGCAACTCGAATATCGGAAAATCTGAATGAAATTGATAAGAGAAATCAGAGCATATTTCTAAATTTGTGATAACTACTTATTTATGAGTGAGAAATGCTTCATGCGAGCACCCTTGGCGGCCTGCTTTTGAGACAGGGAGGCCATGCTCAGATCTATGCTTTTCATCATTGGTCCGGTCTACTCGCACCCCACCCCACAAGGTACATCTTCGACTACCGTGCTTATCTGCCAGTGCAGAAGATCACTTGTGGAATGCGTGCAAAGAGACAATCTGGAGGTGTAAGCTCGCCAACCGAGCTGCGTGATGGATTCTTTGATAGGAAGAAAATGAGCCACTTTAGTCAGCATCGATGACGAAAGATAGATCATTTCCACGCTTGGACTTTGGAAAGCCAGTCAAAAGTCCATTTCAATATGATCAAACTTCCATTCGGGGAATAGCAAGAGGTTGAAGGAGACCAGCTGGTCTTTGGTGTTACTTTCACTCTTCGCAGACATCACACTCATTCACAATTGAGCAATTTCTGCTTCATTGAGTCCACCAATATGACTGCTTGAGGTCATGGTACATCTTATTTTCGGGATGAATGGATAGAAGCGAATTGTGAGCCTCGTTCATAATGACTTTTCTCGATCACCCTTAGGACCACAATCCGGTCCTCAAAAGAAGAGTGTCTTTGTCATCAACGGAAGCCTCGATGGCTATATATCTCCCGTGTCGGGAAGCCACGACTTAGAGGCATAACCATTGAAAGCAATGTCGCAAGTGAGGTAATCTTCACACACCCATGTAATACATAAGGAAAGGGATACATAGTTGGCTTACAATCGCCACTTCACACAATACATGAGTAAACATTACATCA
Organism: Aegilops longissima; assembly: GCA_021605205.1. Lineage (NCBI taxonomy): Eukaryota > Viridiplantae > Streptophyta > Magnoliopsida > Poales > Poaceae > Aegilops > Aegilops longissima. Next base: position 91,593 of record JAHIAM010002673.1, read on the forward strand.
TGAATACAATCAAGGTCCGACTACGGAACCAAAATAAAGAACTACCCCAAATGCTACACGATCCCGTCGTCCCAACTGGCTCCACTCTGAACAACTGAAGCGAAACAACACAATGAACAAGATCTTCATCGAGCTCCTCCTTGAGCTCGGTGCATCACACTGCAGGTTTCATCGGCACCACTGCAAACTGGTTTGGAAGTATCTGTGAGTCACGGACTCCAGCAATCTCACACCATGAGATCAAGACTATTTAAGCAAAGGTAGGGCAAGGTAGTGAGGTGGAGCTGCAGCAAGCGACTAGCATATATGGTGGCTAACATACGCAAAAGAGGCGAGAAGAGAAGGCAAAAGCAGTCAGACAACTATGATCAAGAAGTGATCCTGACTCCTACTTCGTCAAACATAACCCGAAACCGTGTTCTCCTCTCGATCAACCCGAAAAGAGACACTCACGATTCCTTTGCGGTTGGTGTATTTTAATTAAGATCAACGGGTTTTCTACCGGACATTAACAAATTCCCATCTGCCACATAACCCATGGGCACGGCTTTGAGTTCAAACCCTGCAGGGTGTCCCAACAACCCATGATAAGCTCTCGCGATCAACGAAGGAATAGACCTTCTCCCGGAAGACCGATCAGTCTCGGAATCCGGCTACAATTCACAGCAATAAAACAAGTCCAGCAAGACCGCCGATCATAAACAATCGATAGAGCTGCACATATCTCGTTCTCGAGCAACACGGATAAGCGAAGCGTCTGAGGAACCGGCGTAACCCATCTTGCCAAGGGATGGTCCCTGCGGTGCTCTAGTTTGGACCAACACTTAGACAAGCATTGGCGGGGGCTGAATAGAGATGACCCTTGGGTTAATTACTCCCAAGGGAAAATGTAGGTGGTGGTGAGGCAAATAGTAAAACCAATGTTGGGCCTTCTTTGGAAAAGTCTTATTCAGCGAACTGTCAAGGGGTCCCATAAATCACCCAGCGTTAGGGGCGCAAAATCCGGAACATAATACCGATATGGCCGAAACTAGGGCGGCAAGAGTGGAACAAAACACCGGGCATAAGGCAGAGCCTTCCACCCTTTACCAAGTATATAGATGCATTAATTAAATAAGATATATTGTGATATCCCCAAGTAAACATGTTCCAACAAGGAACAACATCTCCATGTTCCAACAAGGAACAAACTTCATCCTCACACGCAACTAACAAGCTTATAAGAGGGCTGAGCAAAGCGGTAACATAGCCAAACAACGGTTTGCTAGGAAAGGATAGTTAGAGGCTTGACATGGCAACATGGGAGGCATGATATAGCAAGTGGTAGGCATCGTAGCATAGGCATAGCAAAGAGCAACTAGCAAGCAAAGATAGAAGTGATATCGAGGGTATGGTCATCTTGCGAAATCCCAAGGAAGAAGAACGAGTCCAAGAAGAAGACAAAGCGGGCGTAGTGAGCGAATCCTCACAACTCGGAGCGGAAAAGCTAACAGAGAAACAAACCGAAACAAACAAACAACATAGTAAACACACAATCATAAACATGGCATGATGCACAAACAAATATGATGCATGTCGGTTTAATGAGGCATGGCATGGCAATATGCACAAACAATACTACAAATTAGTGGAGCTCAATATGCACAGCGAGTTGCCTATTACGAAACACCCACATCAATATTTAGTTCACTCTTGATTAGGTACTCAACAATATTAAATGTTGTTAAACATGGCAAGAGGTGAAGCATAATGAAACTACCTATCTAGGCAAGTTTAAATGAGGCCGGAAACAACGAACAACAATTCGGAAAATCCCCATATGCAAATTATGGATTCGGAACAGATCTGACCTAAAGCATATTTTAGAGTTGTTAAACATGCAAAACAAGTACACCATGTTAAACCAGGCATTTTCTACCCCATTTACATATAAAGAACATTTAATTCGAGCTACGGTTATTTAGTTATGAATTAAATCATTTTAACATAGCATACATGCAAAATTTAAATAAACAGCATTTAAACATTTTAAACATGGATGAAAACTGCATATTATGAAACTAGACAAAATTCTGAGCAAGTTTCATATATAATTTATTTAGATCTGATGCAGTTAATTAGTTAGGATATGCATGAAGTTTAGGTCCAATCTGTAAAACGTAATTCTGGATAAACTAGACAAAATCATGGAATGAAAAAAAAAGCAGCGGGCGAAACTGGGCTGGCCCAGAGAGAGGCTGGGAGAAAGCTCACCTGGGCCAAGGGCAGACGGAGGAAAGGCGGAGGCGTGGGCCTCGGGGAGGCAGTGGGCTGGCAGTAACCGGATGGAGAGCAGGCTGGAGGCAGGCCGGCTGGGCCTCACCATGGGCGGTCGGTGAGGAGGAGGGCGAGGCGGAGAACTGGGCCGAGGCCTGTGGGGAAGGAGGCAGGCGACACCCCTGGCAGCAGGCTGACTCAGGCTCCTCCCGAACATGCCAGCGTGGCAGCGGCGCAGCGATGAGGGCCCGCGAGGCGAGGCTGAGATCAGGTCAGCGGGGTCGCAGGTGGCCAGATCGGTGATCCCGGCCGGACAGCGAGAGGCAGGCCGGCCCGGCCGAGGCAGCAGCCAGCTACCTCACCGGCGGGACGGCGACTGTCACGAGAAGAGAGGCAGGGGTGAGAGAGAGAGGAGAGACGAAGGAAGAAGAGGGAGGCGAGGCGTCGACCGGGATAGGGAGTTAAATGCCCGTGGCCGAGCCGAGAATGCAGGCGGGGCGCTCGATCCCATCGAGATCAGCGGGAGGCGCGGGCGGGCGCCTGGCGGGCGGCTCAGGTCGGTCGGCCGAGGCGGGCGGATGGAGCCGGGCCTCGGCGGTGGGGAAGCATGAGGAGGCCAGGTGGCGCTCTGGGAGGCCGAGGCGGTGGCTGTCGGCCTTGAGCCAATGGCGATCGACAAGTGGCCGAGGAGGTGGGCCAGCCGGATTTGGAGGAAGCGGCGGTGGAAGGTGGTGAGGCCGCAGTTCGAAGGAAGGGAAGGCCAAAATGGCATGTGGGTGGTGTTTATATAAGGAAGGGGGGCTAGGGTTAGGTGGGCTGCGGGAGGACTGCGAGGGAGAAAGAGAGAGGGCCGGCATCTGTTTAGGGAGACCCGCGTCCGCAGAATACGGCTATAACCGGTTACATATTTAGCGGTTGGCGATCAAGCGAACTCCGAATGCGATGAAACTTGGCAGGCGGCCTGTCTACACTATAATAAGACCGCACGACAAGTTGCAGCCCATTCCGAGAACATTATTATACCACTAATAAAATAATATATTAGGGTGCAGCGGCGCGTGCGAGTGTATCCGGACTCGGAGCGGACAACGGAGAACGGCGGAACCCGAGCGGATGCAAGTTTTGAAAAACATGCGGATGAAATGCAGATGATGCCATGAGATGAAATGCATAACAAAAACAAAATGCAAAACAACAGAGACAAAAACCAACCAAGAAAATAATAAATCACATCTCCGGAAAGGCAAGAGTGGAATTCTGAATATGGAAAGTCGTATCCGGGTGTTACAACACTCCACCACTATGAGAGGATCTAGTCCGAGATCTAGGATGGCACCGGAGGAAAAGGAAGAGGAAGATGAGAGAGTAAACCTAAGTTGCTTCTTTGACAAGCGAGTGAAACCATGAACCTTGAGAGGTTGAGCAAAATGAAAGAAAAAAAAACGAAGATGAGCGAGAATGCAAACAATCCGTTAGAAAAAGAGGAACAAGGAACATTACGATAACTTGAAGGTTGAAAAGGCATGAATCAAGAGTTTAATGGACAAGATAGAATTGAAACCACTCCGTTAAAACAAGATGAGAGAGAAGAATTGGGCAGCCTCCGATTGAGCATGGATGGAATATAACATGAACTTGAGAAGATGGGATGATACTTGATGAAATCAACAACATACTGCCTCGGAACTATTGAAAGAATGGCACAAAGGTTAGAAAGATTTCAGACAGCTCTCCGGTTGAGGAAGCGAGGCAAAACTTGATAAGATGAGAGAACTTCGAATGAAAACATGACACTCGGTTAAATGGATAAGCAAGAAAAGAACATGATCTTGACAAAAGAAAGATGATGGGTGAAGAGAGCAACATCACAATGCCTCCGGAAGAAAAATTGAAGATAGGTCATTGGAATAAAGGAATGGAGAAGAAAATGACAACTTCTACCACAAATGAGTTTGGAAAGCACCCTCGCAAAGAAGAATTGAGCGGAGTTGTTGGAAAATCAACAACGAAAAGAATAAGCTTGTAGTGGGCTTATGGAAACATCTCCACATTATGAGGTGAGCTTACGCCACCAACGGAAACAAACGATTGGATTGATATCAACAAGGAGGCGAAACTTATCTCAGGGAGGACAAATGAAGAACTTGGGTCATTAATAAGCACCATAAATAGCAACAATCCTTAGGGAAAGCTTTAGGTGAAATATAGCCCAAGATAAGTCCAATGAAGAGATTGATGGATTGAAAGATCTCTTGAGCGAAGAGAAATGATGGATTTAAAATACCTCATTCTTGACAACATGTGAAACATGAAACGAACTCAAATTGTCGAGAATGACATAACACCACCTCAAATGATAAGGTAGAAAGAATTGCACTTCAGAAATGCAAGAAGTAGAATGCTTGAGCTCCTCAAAACAAAACATGTGTTGGAACCATGTTTATTTTGAAATGTAATGGCGGATCATAACTCCGAGAAAAATCTTGAAGAACAATTGAAGAATGAAAAGAATCCTTGAGAGCACCACCTTAGAACCTCCATGAAAAACTCCATTAAAGAAAAAGATGATAAAAGGAAGAGAAGTTGACAACACAAGGTGAAGCCTTGCGGTGATGAAGCTTTGAAATGATATAACGAGAAAAGTTGGAACTCCGAGAAGAAAAGATGAACAAATGAAATCAAAATTTTGATGATCCTCCGAATAAGAATTGAATTTACTCGATGGAACAAGAATAAGAATTACATTATGCTGATCCTTCACCAATTAAATTGATGGACAATGGATTAGGCATACTACTTATTCTCGTAGAAAGGATTAAGATAGATATAAAGCAAAACTTGGGAAGGTCTTCAGCGAACCACGGTAGGATTGGAAAGAACCGAATGAGTCTATATGATGGCGAAGAGAGAACTCTTGAACAAACCACCATAATAATTGAGAATGAGCGTAGCAAAGGCACAATTCACGGAAGAATTAAAAAAGCGAATAAGGATGCTTGACAAAATTTAGACACATTAGAAACGAAGAGATCATGAAGCGACAAGTCAATAATCAATCACTAGATTTAGGATCACAAGCCGATCGATGCTTCCGTCGAAATGGGTTGAATGCGCATCTCGAGAGACCCGCCTAGCTCTAAAATGGTTTCAACCTTTCCTCGACCTCATGGAATGAACTAACTCATATCACGGTGAGCATATTATCATAGACATCCCTCACGATGGCGAACTTGAAGAAGAAGCTGTTTAACATCTACTTTATCCCAAGTGCAATAATGCTCCAAGTACGGGTTTTGAATTCATTCCTCTGAATGCGCGTCATCTTGATTCACGATTGAGGCTCGGATAGTGATGAGATCAGCTACAGCTAAGGTTGACATCCGGGCTCGGACAAGCGATAAGAGATACTTTCTGAAGGATCCAGCTAAGAAAAATGAAATGGGTTAGTGGGAACAAGCGGCTAAAAGCAAAGGTAAGGATGAGCTCGAAAAGTGCAAACTTGAATGATAGCTAGTGGTGGATTGAGACTTTTGAGCTTCTCCATCGATCACTTTGCGGAAGCTGAGTCCTTTCTTTTAAGCAAGTTCAAATCCAGCAAAAAGCAGTATCAATCTGTCCCAAGTGCGGACAGGAGAAGCCAGGTCGGATTACGACATTGAATTGAATTAGTGGCCCCTTCCTTGCATCCAGCATCAACCTGATCACCTCACTTTCGTCCAATATTGTGAGCATGCCACAAGATGTCTGGTTTGATTGGTTACTCAAGTGTCTAAGTGTAAGTTTCAAGTATTCTTCTTATGATAGATGAAGGCTTATCGGTAGTGAAGGTTCTCTGTTGGTTGTGGTGGCGCTGGGCGAAGGATTGTCGATGTAAAGCTACTATTCAACTCCATGTTGTTCAGAAATGGTGGAATTATCGCGAATCCTGCTAGGCTATTCTATATTCTGAGGACCATGATGATGACTCTTGGATCTAAGGGTCCTCTCCGCTGAAGCTAATCAGAAATCTCTGCACTCCGTTCCATTCAGTTAGCTTGCTCGATGAGTCCATAATTTTGATGTTACCCTCTTTTCTTGGTGGACTCGGGCAGCACTCATTCCTTTTGAATGCATCATTGGCATCTCATATTGAAGCTAAAATTGTCATCTCTGAATACATGCGTCAGAGCAGCATCAATTTATCACCTAATGGTATCTTTGTTCTCAGCACATACATTTCGATTTCCTTGGTCAGCGGAAGTAACCTTTTCTTTTCCTTGTTGTTTAGGTCATGCGTCGATTCAACATTCGTTGGACTTTGTAGCTTCAAGGACGTGATCATCCTCTCAAGATTCTAGTCATGATATTGCTTAAAAAAAGCCGACTTACCTATATTATCAAAGGACCCGATCGAGCCCTAACTAGAAAAGTGCATGGGTGACCAAATTTAGGACAAAGTAAGCGCGGAAGATCCACATGCACGAAACATCCCTCACGAGTTCCAAACCTGACCTTCTTTAAGTGCCGACTACGGGAACCACAAGGAAAGCGGAACGAAGAGAATGTGGAATGGGTCCTTCCATATAGTTGGCTTGATGGCCCTTGTGAACGATGCATTCTCATTAGAGAATTGACCTTAGAACTTTGTGATCAAGACCGTGGTTAGTCAGTGAAACTTGATCTCCGGAAAGGAGGTCCGCTTATTTACTTATCGAAAAAAGCAAAAGGTAGGTAGGCTGTTTCAGGAGAAAGTCATGGAGTTTTCACATAGCGGATATGAAAAGAGACCCTAATGAGCAGCTTTTTTTATTAGTAAACCCTTCTTCGTGCTATGGAATCAGCCCGTTGCAGGTCTTAGCGATTGAATTCATCGTTTTACTTTGTTGAGTGCGATCTGGTATTGACTTGCCCTTATTTTCCATGATCGGGTAGTTAGTTGGGTCCTTGGACAAGAAGTCCTATATCTTGAAATAAGAGGACTCCTTCCGAGCATCGCCGTTAAGGGTGCTCTTTGATAGATTTCTATACCTTCCCTCCCTTTCCTCTGCTGTATCAAGACCCTCGCGAACAGCTGCTTATATCGAAGAAGTCTGCTCCCATGATTGGAATATGGCTCCCGTGCATGCTATTTTGGAATGTGAGGAATGCCTTTCTATGGTGGACCACGAGGTGGGACTCTTCTTTTGATTCAAAACCGGATTCAATAGCAGCAACATATTGATGATGGTGCCTGAACTACCTATTCTATTACCTTTGGGAAGCCCCAAAGCCACATCAAGCCCTATGCTATGGGTCAAGGTACTCTAAGACCGTCGGATTGAAGACTATCAAGCCCAGTAGGTGGTACCGACATTCCCAATGATAGGGACATTCCAATCTCTGGTAGCTGCCGCCCTACTTCATTCCTATCTCCTTGGCAATCGACCCCATGTACTTATAAACTAACCACTTGAATTGATCAGGATTTGTTAGGTTGGGTGCATTTTCTTCAAAATCCAGTCAATTTCAAGAAAAGTATCGAAAAATCCGGGTTAGGCACCTTTTTGGTGAAATCTTGTTTTTTCCGCATTAATTAGTTATGGGAGAATCCTTGCTTCCTCAATGCTCTTGCCTTGGCGGTCCTATTAAAAGAGACACAAGAGGTTTTAGCACGGCATCTTTGGATCAAAAGATCATTCCATCCTAGAACCAACACTGCGACTTCTCCTTGCCCGATTTGAAATGGTGATGAATATGAAATTAGGAATATATAGACAGATGAATTATCGTCATGGAATCCGGATCATTAAAGAGGTAGTGTAGACAGTTGTCTAAGTGTGATCTTCTTATATCCCACCGGTGTTCAGCTTGATAGACCCAAGAAATAGAATCTCGAAAGGACCTTTCTTGTCCGTAGCCCGTTGGAATCGAGGGCTTGATATCTCATGGCATGACTAATTGATGAGGCCGGACTGCCTAAGTAGTACTCACGAGGTCCTTGATTTCTTGTACATGTCTTTCTCTTTAATAGTATGGTATCCAGGTTCACCTATTTTTTTTCCGTTGTTGCTCTTCAGAAAGCAACGTATAGTAAGTAGTCTTCCGTCGATGGGACAAAGCGGCTCCGATGTATGCGTTCACGAGCAACTAGCATTTTGTCATGGAAGTTAGTGAAAGAATGTTCTTGTTTTTCGTTGGAAAAACCAGCAAGCGCGTCAAGATCAGTCTCCTTTCCTTTCTCTTTTGGGACGAGAGCTGATGGGAAATTCAATGATTCTTCGATTCATTATCATGTCGATTCCTCACAATGGCTCTTTGATGCTTTCTTGAACCATGGCAATTAGGATCTCAAGGCGCAGCAACACCTATGATGCAAGGAATCATTGACTTACATCCGATATCTTTTCTTCCTCATTCTTATTTTGGTTTAGTATCCACCGGATGTTGGTTGGCGCTTATGGCATTTCAGCGAGCAAACTAATCCAATCCCACATTGTTCATGGAACTACTCGAAATTAGGACCATATTTCCAAGTGTCATTCTTTTGTTCATTGCTATACCATCGTTTGCTCTGTTATACTCAATGGGCCAGGGGTATTAGTAGATCCACCATTACTATCAAAGCTATTGGACATCAATGGTATCGGATCGCCTCTTAGCGAGGTGATTTAAAGTACTGTGAAATGTACGGTGGTTCGCAAAGCATCTGGCTTACCGTCATCTCCCATTCCGTCGTCGAGACTAAAGAACTATAGCATGCGAAGCGAAGGGAGTTGAGGTGGTTAGACCTATACCGAAATGCTCCCAACATAGAGCCTATGGTTCCATTCTTGTTATTGCTGGAGGTACACCTCTTCTCAAATTGTGGTGGGCGATATCTGAAAAATAGATGCTAAGCTGCAATGTCCGATACTTGGGGCTTGATGGTGAATCTATCGGCACCGGCGGTGGCATACAACTTTGGACCTAAGGGCTGGTCCGTTACCTTTGGAATGGGGGATCCCGTTGGCAACAACCACGGTAGTAGTTCTTGGAACCTCTTTGGGCCAGAGGACAACCTGTTGTTCCCTCCTCCTTCTTAACCGAGGGCGGAGGTCCCTACGGTGAGTGAAACGCACAAGCACTTGACGAAGAGGGGCCCGGTTCTCTCCTCCAGGAGCCGTTCTTCGCGAAAGCAAGGGATGTAAGTGAGAGCAGTGGGAGGTCAAAGAAGAGAATTGACCTCTGAATCGGTGATCCTATGATCTAGATAGACTCCGTCCTTTTTTTTAGATAAGGGTGACTCAAGAAATTGGGGTGGGACTGTGGCATAATGCAGTGGAGCATTAGAATTCGAGGTCTCATGAGCGAGTTTTTTAGTGGACAAACATACTTTCCGGTCTTTTTATGGATCCTTTTAGATCTACGGGCCGGCCGTTCACATGAGCATAGGGAATCTATACTCGAGGCCGACTTGGCCTGGCAGGTGGGTGAGAATCCTCTTGAGATCTGATCTATGGGGCCTACAACATCAAAAGCCGACTAGCATCCCTTTCCGTGGTGAACTAGCCGTCCCATACCTTCATTTTGTCTCATGTGTATTGAACATTGTCTTCCTCGGTTCAGCTTCTTGATGTAGGTAGGGCTGGGCGAGAAAAAGTCCCCTCTTGCCTATTAGTAAGCGGGCCTTGATTCCACGAAGTCTTACGGTCTCATAGAGAACTACCTAACTAAAGAAGAATAGTGCTCTTATAAATAAGAGTAGGCGTGGAAGCTTTGCGGGAAACTTGCAAGTCAAGTTTGGGGGGAATGCGTCGACCCAACCTTATAGTATTCGGACTATAACAGTTCCGATGAGCAGTCACTCACTTTTGTGAGTTATACGATTCGAGAAGATGATCCGATTGGGTCAATCACGTTTATTAGAAGTTGACAATAGAGTGGTTGTACCAGCAAAACTCATCTACGTATGATTAACACCGCTGATGTACCTCATAGTTAGGCTGTACCTTCCTCGGTGTCAAATGTGATGCTATACAGTCGTTCAAATCTTACCTCCATCTCGGTACAACGAGAAGGAGTTTACTATAGTCGGTCACAGTGAGATTCGTGGAACTAATCATGCCTTTCGCCTATCGTCGTGAAAGCGGTGACTTTGAAAGATTATCAGATTAGGTATCCAATCAATTAATCCTCAAACCAACTAAACCGGGAAGCTGGGCGGAAATGCAATTCTCGGGTGAGGAAGGGGCTCGGGGAAGGCTTGGCTCGCTGGCTCAAAAAGCTCTAGCAGCTCGTTCTGAGTGGAGTGCATAAGCCCTTATTGAAGTAGGGTGAGGCCTTACTACACGGCTCGTAAGTCAAGCAGGAACGAGCCTTGTCTCTGACTTAACTTCATCATCTTGCTTATGCAGCGAGCTTAGCACTATAACATAGGCATGCATGATGGTATGGTAGGAAGACTCCTTTAAGGCCGACCACTACATAGGGCGATAGGAAGCCAAGCGGAGTCAAAAGGAAAGAGCAGCCCTTATTGCAAAACAAGCGGCCTACTTATAGCCCTATTTATACCCTTTCTCGGGGACTAGCGGGCCTTACAAGCTCAATAAATTGCAATTCTTCACCTTTTCCTCGAGGTGAATGCATTTTCTTACTTGATTGACATTGACAGATATATGTACCACACCGAACAAGCAATATGTCATATGCTTGATGTACCAGTAAATGACTCTTTTTTCGGTTCCCTTATCCTTAAGTAAAAGAAAATGAAAAGAGTTTGTATTTGCAAATGAAAATGAATATGGATCTAAATCAATTAGATAATCAATAAATAAAATTGGAATAATAGAAAAAATATCCTTACCCTTATCTCTTCATCATAAATCGTTCCGAGTCACTTGTGGTATTAGTTTAGAATCTTGTTGACCCTACTCGCCACTCCTATTTTCCTTATTTCTTTTCTACATAATTAATTAGAACTTTCTTGAAAGAATGGGGTTCTCTCAGGCACCTCTCTTCCTTTTGAGAAAGATGGAAGCATTTTTTTCAATAAGTTCTATTGCTTTGACATTTAGTATATAACATAATATATATAAAGAAAAGTACTAAAAGCGAAAGGGCATTACATTGTACGGCTACTTTGGTATAGTTACAAAAGGTAACGGTAGGTATTTGTTGAATCGACGATGAATTCTGAAAAATAGCTCGATTGGTTAGAGTGCTGATGCATCGCATGAATCATGAGTTCGAACCCGTTTTCCCCTTGCGATCTCTCTTTCTTCGAGGTCATACCTCTGCCACTTTACTGAGTTTCACTAAGGCATATAACCCCATTCGGGTAAGAGGAGCAAGCAGTGAAGAACATCTATTTATATCGTGTTAGCATCAACGACAGCATCTTTTGAAAGTAAATTACATCGATCCTCGGTGCTAGGTACTCGAGGTAAGTAAATCCGAGGATAGAACTAGAGCAAGTAAGCTCATCGCACTATCAAGTCGATCGAACTAGTCTGCTTAAGCTTGAAGAGTGAAAAGTAAGCAAGTTGTCATCTAGTGAGGGCTAAAAGACAGGAGAACATCCCCTCTGTTTGCCAATAGCTTCGCCTTCCTCTCTTTCATTTCATGTCGGTTCAGCCAAGCCAATAGATTCCATAGGCGGGTGGATTATAGCTATCGTAGCCTTTGATTGAGTCCTTCAATGAACTTTCCGTAGCTATAATTCGATAGACTTTCCGTAGCTCAGTGCTGCTGATCGTTGAAGCACTTAGCGTACTTACGGCTGTGCTTGAGAAAAGAGATAGGCCCAGTCTCGCTATGACTCAAAGATGGTCAAAAAGCTAATAGATGGGCCACAAAGGTAGAGGAGAGGGGGTAAGAGAGTAGACTTACTCTGGATACAAGATAGGGTATACAACTAAAAGGGTGAGATAGAGGAATGAAATGAGCGGTGAAGCGGTCCACGACCACAGTATTGAGCTATAACCATAAAACTTGGGGAGTGCCTCAAGAAAATCCATGGAAATAAAGACCAGGTTGTAATGGAGCAGACAAAGGTTGAAGACCAGCGAGGGAAGGTGTGCTCACTCTTGTTGAGTTGACACATTACGATGAAAGAACAAACTTGGAGGGAGAAAAATAAACGAAAGGGACCCATTGTTTCAGTACCAGTCGAACAATGATGGAAAAACATCCGATATGTAGCAGAGCATGCCAACAACCCAAATGCACATATGCTAGTTAAGTTGAAACTCCTAAATTAAAGCGCAAACAACAAAACTACTTTTTTGAAGGCGTGGGCGTTGAAGAAGAGCATAGCTCGATTAACACAACTAGGGGCAATATGGTTCATTTTCCTAGAACACCACAACAAATGTCCCTACCAAACATTGCCGGTGAAGAGTGAAACCATGGCTACCCTCAACAAGCCTCTAGCTCTTATCCTAGGCACCGAACCTTTGAACCTCCAATTACCGTACCATTAGTCTTGAATCACGACCACCACTCCACCTATTCGGACCTTTAAACCCACGACCACCTAGACCTCTAGTAGCAAAGCAACTAAAAGACCCAATCACAAAAATAACCCCTCTATCCCCCTCAGCTGCTTA